>BJCO01801128.1:0-10608 GCA_018326465.1 Flaveria floridana
GGGCCGAAGGTGGCGACGGTGGCCGAAGGGGATCTGCGGGCCGAAGGTCGCGACAGGCCGAAGGGGGCGGTGGCGACGGGGGCGAGGTGGCCACGGAGGCGAGGTGGCGACGGCGAGGTGGCGAGGTGGCGACGGCGAGGTGGCGACGGCGAGGTGGCGACGGTGGCTGAAGGGGGCGGTGGAGTTGAGGTGAGGGAGCGTGTGAGGGTTTGGTGATACTGTAGCTAAAGTTTATATCTTTAATATATATAATAATGTGCCCTAATTGTCATGAGATGAATATAATTATTAAATGAAAAGGGGGGCCACTCAATGCATGAGAGGATGAATTATGTTTAGCGACACCTTAAACTATTTTTTATGATTATAAATTTGAAACATGACCAACGATGGCTAGCTCAGCTGGTCGGAGGTATTGGGGCTAGTGATGGGAGACCTGGGTAACCCAGGTTCGATCCCTGAAGTCGACCGGGTTTTACCGATTATTCACTGTCGTGCCTTCGGGCGGGTGGGTGGTCGGGTTTTCCCCGGAATTGGAGACTGGTGGGCTAGGGGCTCCGTGCGTGTGGACTAGTGGCCACGTTGTGCGTCTCTTTAGCCATTGGAGCGCCGCGTACGGAGTACCCTGCAGTTGCTTAGTTGGCCGTTCAAAAAAAAAATAAAAATAAAAAATAAATTTGAAACATGGTCGGCCTTGAGTATGTGCCACGTGGGTAACCACACATGGCCTAAACTTTTTTGGGACCCAATTTTATTTATCATTTTTTTTGTGGTTTAGGTATTATGTGCTCGATTAACATATTTTAAAAACATTATAAATTTATTGGTAATTATACATTATAGAGTGCTCTAGTAAATTAATAAACATTTTAGACCAATAACATAACCAGGGGCCGGTTAATTCAATTAACCAAATTAACTTCAAAAAAATATAATTAGTTGTTAGCTTAATAACGTATGCAACTATTTTGTTATATTTTTGCTCTGTGATGGTTGGATTTACTTCATTTTGGTGCAAACCTTGGGTTTGGCTTCATGATTACTGGACGTGCATGTGTCGATGATTACTAGATTTGTGAGACTTTGTGTGATTGCTTTAAAACTATAGTGGTTGCCTAGATCGATCGATGATGATGACAATCCGTTCATCTAAGGTTTGTCGTTGGTTTGATTATGAACACAAGACCCTAATTTTTTTTTTTGAACAACAGAGGACTCCGAACCTGACGATCTATCGGGACTGGTTACCATGGACCTAGCAGCCAGTCGCAAGTCATACCCCCCCCCCCCAGATGCGCGGAAACCGGATTGAATCCGTAAACCCTCGCCCCTTATCAGGATCGAACCCGGGATGAAACCCCGAGCCAAACCCTCACCTGGATGCCGCAAAAGTTAAATGGGAAGATGAAATTTGAACCTGAGTCACTTAGTACACCAGACCAACTCTTTAACCACTCCACCATTTACAGGTTAGCTTGGTTGGGGTTAATGATTGTAATGGTTCTTTCACCTGACAATGACTTTGTTGTTGGCTTGGTTATATATGCAAAAGACCCTAGTTAGTTAAATTTTTCTTTCATCCAAGATTTACTTTGTGACTCTGATATTAAATTTGTATTCTGCAATGGTAATGACACTTGGTCGATGTGATGATCTTCGGTTCATTTAAGACAGCCTTTAACCCATAAGTCGGTATTGAGGGGTTTAAACCATAATTTCTTTTGGTGTAAACCTTAAACTTAAGCGCTTTCCTCAATCCATAAGCATCGTTATTCCTCATCGTTTGAAAAGCATGTGCTATTCATCATCATTTAAGATCATATACATATAGTTTGATTGTTTGAGATCTTTACGATTATGTGCTAAAATGCTTAATTATTAGGCGATGATGACTGTAGATTACCAGGCCATGATGATCAAAAAAATTACCGTTTGTTGTTTCGGCATGATGAGCGTGTTATTCATAGCCATAGTGAGCAACCTTTCTATGCCTTATGAAGGCCTTTATTGTAAGATCTTTGTTTATAACGATTTGTTCTGTTTGATTTCTCTAATGACAATTTATGACTCTTAAAGAAAATGAGGAAATGCGACATTGGCAACACATGCTTCAATCAAGCAGGAAACCGCACCGGATATTGTCCGCTAAATAGGGAGATGCCCCTATCACGGGTTTAAAATGTGTCCAATAAGGGAATGTATCCAACCCCTTATAAATAGACTTTCGTTCTCCTTCCCAACCGATGTGGGATATTACATCCTCCTCCACTTGGGAGACCAGCGTCCTCGCTATCACATCGGACCGGCCCTTGCTCTGATACCAACTGTAACAAGCAGGAATCCGCACAGAATATTGTCCGCTACTTGAGGAGAATACTCTCATCACATATTTAAAACCAATAAAAAATCACCCGTGTGATTTTAATATAAAAATAACAAAATTCTCATTTATAATCTCACATAACAAAAACAAACGCAAATACCAACCAATATCCATTCACCAAACCAATGAAAGATCACCCACCACAATACGTCAATACCTCATCCAGTGGTTACCAATTCAAGACAACCATCATCTCTTATGATTTCATCATAAATCATGGTTCAAATTTCAAAAAGAAAAAAAGAAAAAAAAAGATATATTTAATTATTTCATGGTTCAAAATGTGGTAACGTAGCGTCATGGGTCAAAAAGGGTAAAAGGTGTTGTTGACAAATACCGAAGAAATTGTCCGGAAACCACGAACCCACAGTTTCTTTCCACCACTTGCAGCCCCCACCGGCCCACTTGTTCTGCTAAATTCACTGCATCCGACCACCCCCCATACCATACCATACCTCACGCCACCACCATGGATACATTTCATCCACCACTTTTTCATTCACCACATTTTTCATTCACAATTCTTAATTCATTTGCATCTTGTTGGTTTCACAATTTCTGGCTTTTGTTTGTTCGGTTGTTGATCGGAGGAAACACCTGTTAGCCGCTTCAAAAGGTATTATTTGTTGTGTGAGTCTCGTTTTGGTATGTGGAGGTTGTTGATTGTTTGGAGATCTCGACATCTCGTTTCGTTGTGTGATCGGTGTGAGAGTTGCTGATTGTTAGGAGATCTCGTTTCGTTGTGTGATTGGTGTGTGTTGTTGATTGTTACTTTATTAGGAATTCTGTAATGCTGTGTTGAATCTCGAAATCATTATGTGATCGGTGTGAAGGTTGTTGATTGTTAGGAATTCTCGTTTCGTTGTGTAATCGGTATGAACGGTGTTGATTGTTAGGAAATCTCGTTTCGTTGTATGAAAGTTGTTGATGGTTTAGAACTTGTGTACGCGTTGATGATGAGAATCGTGATGCGTTGATGCGTTTGAAATTGAAGTTGTACGGATGGATTTAAACGTTTGATCTTCATAATTGTGTTGGAATCTGGATTCAGAGTATGATGATGAGAATTTTTGAGGCATTCATGTGTTTGAATTTTATATAATACCGATGGATTTGAACTTTTGATCTTCAGAATTCAAATCCGTCGGTTTAGAGTCTAGATTAATTAGCGTATGATGATGAGAATAAAGTTGCATTGATCTGTTTTTTGATCTTCAAATCTGTCGATTCTAAAATCTAGATTCAGAAATGAATTAGATATGTTGAAATTAACCCTATGTTCATAGTTCAATGGATCGCCTACGCGTTTAATCTTCAATAATCAGTTGATATTAGATTTAGAATTTGATGATGATGATCTTAATAATAATGTTTCATTGTTGTTTGCAATTGTTCACTTTTGTCGAATGTTACTGAATTGTCATCAGATCTGACTTTTGTTATGTATGATTACAGGTTGAAAACTACAGATTGAATCAATTTTGGCATGATTCTGAAAATTGTTGCACAACTCTAACATTTGACAGTTTACTAGATCAACCACATCAGTATAAAATCAAAATATCATGGAAGTACGAAGAATGAACATGAAGATGAGCGGTGGTGCTAGTGCTACAACAGTAGTCCAGCCACCGCGGCACACTGCAGCACAACCACAACCACAACCACAACCGCAGTACGACAACAGATCACGATCATCATCGTCATCATCAAAGATGACGGTGATATCGAAATCTAAGAGCAGAAGCAGCTACTTCAGCCTTGAATCAATGCTGGTGCTGTTGGGACTAACAGCATCACTGCTGATACTGCCTCTGATACTTCCACCACTACCGCCACCACCGCTCATGCTGCTGCTGCTTCCGATCTTCATATTGGGTGTTCTCATGGTGTTCGCCTTCATGCCTTCGGGGTCTACTGCTCGTCACAAAGCGATCGTCTAGATCGCCATTTTTGTTCGGGTTGAAAGCATTTGATACCATTGTGACTTGTGGTAGTGTTAAGAGATGTAAACAAGGAGCATACTTTTAGGTAAGAAAAATGTTCTTCATTGTTTTGTTTATGATATGTACTTTGCTAAATCTGTTATACAATCAATCATAACAATTATATATAAAAGTTTGAATAATGAGTTTTTATATTTAATAACTTATTATCATCTATCATAAATTTTTAGGAGTAGAAAAGGAAGAAAATAATAAAATTTGACAAAGTATTATTTAATTAAATAGAGATAAATATAAAGAATAAGAAATGAGATGTCAGATATTTTAAAAATTAAATAAATTTAAAGGATAAATATGATATTTAATAAACTATAAGGATAAAGATAAAAACTCTATTGTAAACGCTTTACGAGTTCTTTCAACGAGCTAACAAGTGTATGGAATGAAGATAAGATAAATATGTCGGTTTTAAAAGTTATATGTTTCAAATGAGAGAATTGATAAATAATAAATCGGTCTAAAAGTTGTGTTTAAAATGAGAGTGATGAGAGAAATTAGGTGGGAAGTCGTACGAGATTTATGAATGAACAAGCTTTAAAATATTTATAAGTAAAAAGTTAATAACTATAGTGCTTTGTCCTAGGGGTACGTGTAATTGAAATTGAATTCAATAATTCAATAATCGGAATAATTTGAGCATGTAGTATTTTTTTAGATCGAAGGTGTTCACCTGAATAAATCAAACGGATACAACTCAAACGAGATTAAAAACAAGTATGTTTTGATTGTGTGATTCGAATCATAGAATGAGACAAGATCAAGAACATATGTTGCAGGAATGGAGTCTAAAATTGCCTTTGATGGCAATTAATTGTCAAAAGGAAATCGTCTCAAAAATTGCTCCATTTTAAACTCAAATTTCACATGTGTAATTTTAGAAAAATCAAACTATCATAAACTTTTAATGAAGCAAATTTATTCAAAACAAGTTTCAAATCACACTCCCTGAGGTGCTGCCCTAGGACCCCGCTAAGGGAGCACTACCTCTTTGCTACTCTAATTACTTAGGCTGCGTTTGGTTAGAAGAATGAAATGGAATGGAATGAAATTGAGAAGCTAGTATAATTTTCAAGTAAAATTAAGTTTGAGTGAGTAATGAAATGTAAAACCCAATGGAATGTTTCACCTC
Organism: Flaveria floridana; assembly: GCA_018326465.1. Taxonomy (NCBI): domain Eukaryota; kingdom Viridiplantae; phylum Streptophyta; class Magnoliopsida; order Asterales; family Asteraceae; genus Flaveria; species Flaveria floridana. The sequence continues at coordinate 5,519 of BJCO01801128.1, forward strand.
AAATTCCTTTGGTTGTGGGATTTCAAATTCCCTCTCTAGGTGGAAGGATTTTGAAATTCCACAACCAAGGGAATTTGAGGTGAAACATTCCCTTGAGTTTTACATTTCATTACCCACTCAAACATAATTTTACTTGAAAAGTATACTAGTTTCTCAATTTCATTCCATTCAATTCCATTCTTCCAACTAAACGCAGCCTTAGAGATTTTGTCCCTAACGTGGCAACAACCAATGAGGTTCTAATAATGGCAATCATAATAAGCTTAAATTAGTGTGCAATTCGCACCTCCAAAAATGAATGGTATTATTGGGTATTGAAGGATGAAGCTATCAAACACTAAGTGTTGATTGTTGTTGCCTGAAACAATCCAAGTTCTGAAAATAAGTATGAGTGCTACAGACTTCATTTGACAGACCATCTGCCGATCAAATATGAACACATTTTATCTGCCAACCAGCAGTTGTATATCCTAATTCACTACTTTTGTAGACAAAGATGTCAGTGCTGAATAGTAATGGTATTACCATATGACAATATGCTACTATAATTCCCGAAGATCAATTGTGTTGATTTCTTTGTCTGTGTTATGCAGTTTATTGTAACCAATAGAATTACACATTCGTGATATGTTATAATGTGTAGATCATAGTATGATTACCTCACACGTGTATAGATTAATTGTTTTTATATTAAATTGTGGATTATAGAAAGCTTAGAATTTCATAATTAAGATCTATCGATTTCACAAGTGTATTGGAGTCTCTAACGATTCAAATGTGAAGTGAATGAACTTCACCGATTATTGTTTAAAGACACGAATCTTCTTTTGAAATTATAAACACTGGGTATGGTAAAATTGATGAAAAAACATGGTTGTGTAAATCCTTTACACATGTACATGATTGTTAAAGAAAAATACGTAGGTGTGTGATTACCCAAGCACAACACACTGATGTGTGAATACATGTACATAGTCGTGTAATTCACTGCTTTAAATATTTAAACTTTGTATCAAAAGGGTTTTTACTTTAGTCTTTGAGACTAATACATTATGTACTCATTTAGATTTAGAATTGCTGATAAATATGTATGATGCATACCTTCAAATAAAAGAGCCTCAAGATATGAAGAATGAATAGTAGGGCTTGAGAAATGGATCAAATTAATAATGCTTAAGCGTGTTTGCATATGTACACTCACTAGTCACTAGGCCCTGCCATGCTTCAATTTCAACTTCAACCAAATACTTTTGTATTACATTTGAAGTTTTAAATTTTCACTTTGCTTGGTAAACTCTATAAAGAATTATGCTAGATGATTGTATTTAATCAGATGCAAAAAACATAATTTAAAATATTTATGAAAAAAAGAGAGAAAATACACAATCTTTCATGTGAGATGCTATTAACATCAAACATGGTTGGTCCTATCGTTGAGACCAATGATAACATGACGTGGTCGTCACTGTTCAGGCCGATCCAATTTATTATACATAATAATAAGGGTTTATTTCGTTCATAAAAAATGTTTATTTATTTATTTCTGTTGTTGTGTTGCATTTATTTTATTACAAACAATCTTTTCGTGCATACATTTCATGGCTTACATGAAAAGTTGTGGATTTCTTCCTTCCATTACAAATAATGAAAGATCTGCTTACACTTCGTGGCGGAGATAAAGTTTCAACCGACCAAATTTTCTATTAGTGTAAATACACTTTTTGTTTGAAAACAAGCAAGTTTCACAAGTTAAATTCATTCGTTGGCCATCTTAAAATATAGCAACAAAATTAGAAAATTTAGAGTTCACCTCAATTTTATCACTTTTAACAAAAATTCTATGTGGAACAACTAACTACAGTTCAAAACCCACATTAAACTGGATGTATTACTGGATGAATTGGTCGGGTCAACCGATTTTACTGTTTTGACTGTTTGATTGCTTTTCTTTCGAAGGAATTAGTTCAAAAACATATAACACTAACTGGATTACATGACAGTTCCAAATTCATAACATTAGGTTTCAAAAAACAAACAAATCCAATTAGATTACATGATAGTTTCAAATTCATAACATTAGGTTTGACGGTTAAACATGCAAACCATCAAAACCAAACCTTATAAAATTTAAAATTATCCAAACCGTCAGACTTTTTAAAATTTAATCAGCCACTCGGGTTTTAAAGGTTTCTAAAATTATAATTTGCTTTCGCTGAGTCTTCAAGTTTTATGTTTAAGGAAATGAAAATATAATAAATTTTATGTTTGTTCAATATTTAAAAATATATATATATATATCTTGTAGTTTTACAAGCACGCCAAACCAATTTTTAAAATATAATTTAAACACTTGAACCAAAACGATGTATAGTGAGGACCAGTTCTCTGGCTGTGTTGCATTTGCACATCCCTAGGGGCATGCACCATGCACCATGCACCATGCACCATGCACCATGCACCATGCACCATGCACCATGCACCATGCACCATGCACCATGCACCATGCACCATGCACCATGCACCATGCATCATGCATGTGAAACTGTTAAGATAAGAATAGTCCCATGGAGCTTCACAAATCTCTATTGTCATATCACTTGTACATGATCATTTGACATAGATTCATTAAAACAGGACCCAAAAAGATCCAAAATTTCTTCTTCTTCTTAAACAACATATCATCATCATGCATGAAGCAAAAATGGAGGAAGATGTTGCTCTACAACAGCCAAAAGCTCCTGCCCCTGGCCCGCCTCCTCCATCACGACACCACCCAACCGCTTAGCGGCTTCCACCAGTTGCCCCCTTAGATGTTGGGACAGCAAACAGCCACCTGCCTTTACACACTCCCTATACAGTGGCAGGGATGCTATTGCAACCCTTAATGGGCCGGGCAGGTCCATTAAACATATGGGCGACCCGCCCCATTTCAAGATGCTAACCAGATTAAAGTAATGGACCTGACCTTGCCTCAACCCGTCTAAGAAAGCCGCCTCGGACCATTGTTCGTGAAGGAAGTCACGCAGCTCAGGGGCAACTGAGTCGTCGTCTGACCTGGAAATGGTATCAGCAACTGCATATGTTGCGATTGGGTCACCAAGGAAATTGGATTGTAGGAGAAAGGCGACGCCATCGAGGGACCCACCGCTTCTTTCACCGGCGGCTTTGAGGATTTCAATGCTGAGTGCCGCCAGGACGTGTTGTGGGACGTGTGGGAGGAGATAGGCGGCAATGTCGACTTGGCTGCTTGATGTGGCGGCTGTTAGGGCTAGACAAAGTTCCATGTCTCTGCAGCCTCGTTTGACAAACCACTGGACCACCTGCATGCAGCCCCGTTCGGCGGCTCTCATTAACGGGCCTAAGAAGGCCATGGCATTTCCCTCTTCCACTAGGCATTCCATGGTGCCTATCTTTCCGTAGTGTGAAGCGAACCCTAATGCCAGGTCAACGTCTACATCCAAGCTGTTCCTTTGAGCAATCTAAAAGGTCAACTCCCAAATTGGTAGACAAACAAAAAGAAGAAAACAAGCAAAAGAATGAGAGGATAAACGAGCCATAGGAATATATGAAAAATATTAATCAAGTCAAATAGTCCAAATGAGATCATTTAAACAAAATTGTGCTGCAGTTAGTAGATAAGCAGATATCATGCTTTAAATTTATGTCTATTCCTACCTTTTGACAGCCTTTAGCCTTAGCTAATTTGGTCTTTGGGATTTATATAACTTACTTTTCTCTGCATGATGCTACTAATGATTACAAATAATATTTGTTATGGTGATATGATATAATATTAAGTATGATATTGTTTCTCGTGTATGATACAAACCTGAATCCAATGTTGGATCAAACATGGGTCGGTTCAACTGCTAAATGGAGGGAAGCAAGTGGAGGGAAAGTAAATGGAGGGAAGGATTCAAAATTTAAGGGTTAGGGGCTGATCCATGAAATCAGGAAGTGGAGATAACTACTCCCACTAACTTTTAGTTTAAATATTAGTCTTCTGCATTTGTTTTTAGGATTGTCAATGTTTATGTTATCTAAATTCTAAAGTGGGTTTCTATACCTTCATTGTTGGAGATTAACCCATCTCGAATTGGGTGTTCCATCTTATAATATTTCAGTTTCCAGCACTTAAATCAATCAATTACCTTCGTTTGATTTTTGAGTTTTATCATTTGGTTCCATTGCTGGGAAATCGAATGGCGCCTACAACCCAGAATTTGGCAGATCAACTAGCAGCCATTGTAGCACAATTAGACACTGTTCTTGCATCTTTGAAAGACGATGTTGAAGAAATCAAAGCTCAGATGAACGGGGATGGTTGTAACAGTGAAGAAACAGACAAGGATTTGAAGAACAAGGTGGAGGAAGTGCAGGGGTCCGAGCATGACCTTCTTCAGCAACTGGGATCCGGAATTGGTGGTGGAATCGCTGACAGAAAAAACGTAACAGGTGATGGAATGGAGGGTGCTGATGAAATCGATGATGGAATGGGTGCTTACGAAATTGACAAAGTTGATGGCACGGGAATTGAAGTTTGGGGGGCGGTGAAGAAATTAATGGAAAATGGCAGTCATTATGAGAAGGAGAGAGGAGAAATTGGTGTTCAAGGCAATGGTGGCATCATCCATTGTAATCGGCTTTGCAAGGATGTCCTTTTCAAAAGTGGGACTCTTCAAATTACTCAAAATTTCTATGTATTCTCACTGGGAGGAGCTGATGTGGTCTTAGGCATCCAATGGCTCACCACTCTCAACATGGTTCAAGCTAAGATGTTCCTTATCTTTACCATGGATGCACAAGATTACAAACTACAAGGACTGCTACCAAACAACCAAAACACATCCACCTTTCATCACCTAATGTTCGAACCTATATGGAAAAAGTCTACCTTGAGAAAGTCTTTCATGCGACTTGAGGACAAGTCGTTTGTCCGGGAGGGATGCAATGATACGAACCCACTGCTGGGTCCAACTGGGTCGGAGCAGACCCATTCTCTGCTGAATAGATGGAAACGGGTTGGAGGGAGATTAATAGGAGGGAAAGCATTTGAAATTCAGAATGTGGAGGGCAGTCCATGAAATCAG
>BJCO01801225.1:0-14433 GCA_018326465.1 Flaveria floridana
TTTATGTATTTTCCAGTTGGCAGGTGACAGGTTGCTGAGGATGGCACACAGGGGTGGCTACTTGGCGGGAAGACTGACATCCATTTTGTTTTGACGATACTGTTGTTTTGTAATTCATTCAATTAAATATTTTGTGACTTAGAAACTAGAATGTATTGCTTAACAACAGTTTTTATAATGAATGGATGTTTTTGTTAAACATAATTCCGCTGCTTAACTTATAACATGTATATTTTATGCTGTGAATGACCAACTGTGAGGTGCCCGGGAACGGGGCCTTACACAAACAAATAGATACAGATTAATCAGCTCGGAACAATTTTTTTAACAACATCAGAGCGGAATAGAATGCAACAAAACATTCACATAATTGTAATATTAGAACGACCGGTGCAAACTATCATACATCCAAGTAAAATTAAATTAATCTTCACATTCACAAATGAATAAACGCTACTAGAAAACAAATGAAATGCAACATGTGGTTCTGAAACCAAGCACAAGGTTTGTCTCCTAGCATATATACACATACCTGACTGATTACTTTATTAACCAATTGTTTTGCACCCTTTGTATTGTCAATGGGCATCTTTGTCAAAGTTAAACCTTTCTCATCCTGAGTCCATGCTGATTGTTTCTTCCTGTATCGCTGCAAATGACAAAAGCTAGCTGAAAGACAAGAATATACAAATGTCATTAATCTTGCTTGTAGCAAACCAACCTAACATATGCAGTAAACGGTGTAAAACTATATCAGGTATTTATTTGGCCATAATTCTGATTAAGAAATCTTTTGTCGTAAACACTTCTAATGGATGGAATTTATTATTTAAACTTATTATCTTTAAAATTATTATGATCATCGTCACCTTGATGGAAGTAAGAATATTATTTATTATCTTTTTCAGCCCAAAACTACCTCTTCTAAAGTCTACCCTACCCACAATTTCATTATATAACAATTATAATGAAAGGCGCAGTTTAAAGGATTATTCATAGATATAAGTTTATGCAAAGAGATTATTCTATTAAGTGATTCATAATATACACTTGAAGAAGATTAAGCTTTCATAAGGTTGATAGCAATTAGCATAATTAAGTACATTTTATTATTATAATAACATTAACTTATGAGTTACAGAAACTAAAGTTTCATCTTTGCTTTAACCCTTTGATCAACTGGTGATTCTATACATAGAAAACATAACATATATTAAATTCCTAGATAGATGATCTAAAATTAACATACCATGTGGGAATGATGTAAGGCCAAAATACCGGGCACCTCACGGTTAGTCAATACAAAGGAAGAAGAAGATGATGAATATGTTGTTTAAATCCTCATTTCCTCTGCACACAATTAAAGATCCAATCAATAAGAAATAACAAACATCAACGCAAATTGTTTCAAACATCAATTGATCATTGGTCATAAAAAACGTTAAACCATCATAAATCATCTTAAAGAACCCTAACCACATGAAAAATCAGGGGACTATGAATTTGGCTTCTTCATCAGGTGGGTAACTCCGAAATCCTATATTCTTTAATGTTAATTCATTATCCGAAGCCATTGTGTGATGATACCAAACAACATCTAGTTACGAAACCTGCAACGGGCAATACAAGAAACGTAGATTCAGATCATCAATAAACTAAGCCTAGGTCAAATTAACAATTAATAACCTTCAACCATCTCAGGAAATTAGTTGAAACAGAGGGAGATGCAATTACAAAGATGTATAGATATATAAACATGTGCGTATAGATTTATATGAAACAAATTGGAGAAGCAATAACCATTGTTTGTAGTTGCCAACATCCTGCTCGTTGGAGCTTCAAAGGCGAACCTTGAATACGCTAATGGTGTTGTTCACTAAGAGATCAGAGAAGAATGATTTGTGTGTATATGTTCTATTTATCTGCATACCCGTGGAGGTTATCAAAGACGTGTGGAGAAGAAAAAGGAAGAAGAACCGGAGAAGAAGGAACCGTCGAGAGAAAGGTAACCGCCGGTAACTTGTTTGAAACTGCTCTAACCACCTAATTTACACGGCTGAGATTTAATCTCAACGAAATCCAACGATTGTAATTCATTTTACCAGCGGTTACACTCACCGCTGGTAATATAATATATAATTAGACTATCTTATGATATTCAATTTTATCCAACTACTTTTCAGATTTTTCATATTTGGCTTCAATATTTGATCCAATATAATATGCGTATTGTACAAAAGAAAATTTATCTAACTGACTCTTGACTTCTCTTTGTTTCTCGTTCATAATGTTATGCATTCTTGAAAGTATACATAAAGTTTTTAATTAGTGATTGGCTTTTAACCTCAAGTTTAGACAAAGTTTTCAAATCATTTTACTTTCTAAGGCTCGTGATCTCAAGTTTACAATCAATTCATCCTCTACGGCTCGTAATTTTCTAAATTCCCTAAGGCTAGTATTCTCAATTTTATCCCACAAGGCTTGATCTCAACTTCATCCACGAGGCTCGCAGCTTTAATCTCAACACCTAAGGCTCGTAACCTGATCAATATTATTGTAGGTTCATAATCTCAATTTTATAACAGGATCGTAACCTCAATTTTATCTCTCAAGGCTCGTAACCTTAATTTTATCATATGAGGCTCATAGCCTCATTTTATCTCCCAATCGTAATCTCATTTTTGTCCTTAATTTGCTTGTAACCTTAGCATTACCTTAAGGTCGTAACCTTAATTTTATCCCTTGATCGAGGCTCAAAACTTAATTATATTTGTTGAGACTCATAACCTCAATCTTAGCATTTATTAGTTCATGGGCTATTCACACATGCACATATGATGCATAAATCATAGTCATGGATCACAAATCATATCCTTTGTAATTTTAATATGTGTGACGGGTTCAATACTTTCCTTTTGGAAGTTCCTATTCATGGGTTCTTGACCTCGTATGCTTTACTTCATAGAATTTTACTCCTTTTATCTAATATCACTCATATGTTAATATTAAGCTAGTGATCTGAACAGTGTGGCCTTATAGGATTGTTTAACAAGGTATAATTCAACTAGCATGTTTAACTTTAAATGAAATGTAAATGACATGTTTAGCTCAACTAGCATGTTTAACTTTAAACGACTTGTTGAATGTCCATATGACTCATGCTCCATACGATTTTTATCAACAATTCATCTCGATCTTTTTAAACACCCGTGTAACATTTCTTGGAATTCAAATTCAACTCACAAACTGACATGCGGCTCAAGTACGTAATAATTATTATATAGTAAATTATAAGAGATAACTGGCTTTTATATTAACTAGGTAGTTATGCCGCGCGTTGCCGCGGCCAGTCGACTTTTACATTTTGTTTCCAAGAACATTGTTTTAGCATTTCGAGTTTTAGTAGATAGTTTAGCATAAATATTGTCATTTGCATAAGATTATGATATTTGTGTTTGAAGTATACAAAAGAGTGTAAACTGATAGCTGCAAAAGGTGAAGCTATTGTCATTTGCATAAGATTATGATATTTGTGGAGTATACAAAAGAGTGTAAACTGGTAGTTGCAAAAGGTGAAGCTGATTACGATTGCCTCCTTTGGCGTTGCAAAAGGTGAAGCTGATTACGATTGCCTCCTTTGGCGTTGCGAAGGATGAACTTGGTAAGAAACTACGTTATACACATACTATCTTGTAAAATAGGTAGCTGTTGCAGCTAGTCGTTTTTTACAAAAGTTAGTCCCTTGGGCACTGGCTTTCTGTTCCTGTCGAGCTTCTGCATCTGTAAGTAAGTAACGTGTTTTTTATAAGCTAAAGTACTAACGTTTGTCTGGTAAAATTGCTAAAGTCTTTGTTTATTCCTATGTGAATCTATATTTTAATATACATGCATCACTTTGCACTCTGTTTAGAGCCCCATAGCGATTGATTACGGATTTTTCTCGCCCACGTGGCGAGGAATGAACACGTGACTCGTTTTTATTGGTTGTTTTTTTTGTAAATTTATTTTTTATTAGTTATATTGGTAATTTAATTCGATCAAATGTTTACTTATAAAAAAAACTAATTGTTTAAATTAATATAAAATTTTCATTTTCACAGTTTCTTTACAATACGTTTGTACGACGGTGGTAAAGCTAAGAGACACAATACGCTCTCATACCCACCATACTAAAATTACATAATTACCCCTCCACACACCTTCACTTCCATAAATACCCCCACCTTCTCCACCATCAACCCACAATCACACACTCTCTCTGCAACTGAGCCCCTAACAATGGCGTTTATCTCCACCATTTTCTTCATCATCTTCTCCATTTTCACCGGCGCCGACGCAAGAATCCCCGGAAACTTCACCGCCGGCTCGTGGGAAGGTGCTCACGCCACCTTCTAGGGCGGCAGCGACGACTCCGGCACCATGGGTACGTCTCACAACTCACATTTCCACCTACATTTTGCTTTAACTACTTTTCTTTTAAACGACAAATCTATCATACTACTACTGCTTATAAATTTATTGTTTTCAGAAACCCAACTCAGTTGTATGCATTTGACCTGTTTTCATTTGAACCGGTTAATTGATGACCTGTTGAACCGGACTGATGGTGGGACCGGATTTTACTTTTTTTTTATTTTTTATTTCTTTTAAAATCTTGGTTTTTGATTAATTTAGTAACATATTATACATATTTTAGTTAATTAAATATTTTTTTAACGGTAAATCTATCATACTTCTACTAGTAAACCTTTGAAGCCTTACTCCAAATTAGTTTTGGTATACTTGAGTTTGATCCCAAAACATCTACCAAAATGGTCAATCTTCATATTCAGTGGCAACCACATAGGACGGACCAAAAATTCCCACATCTAAACTACAATCAAAAAATCACCCTGAACATTCGGATCCTATGTTGATTTCCAACAAATTACACATTCAAGAACCTTCGAATTCTCGAAACACTCACGATTCTGTGCGATAATTGTATTATCGATTGATTTCAACAACGATTTATGATGCGCAGGTGGTGCTTGTGGTTACGAAAACCTATACAGCCAAGGGTATGGTGTCAACACCGCACCACTAAGCACGGCGTTGTTCAACAACGGGCTGAGCTGCAGTGCGTGCTTTGAGATCAAGTGCGCCGATGACCCACGGTGGTGCCACCCCGACAGCCCCTCCATGACCGTCACCGCCACCAACTTCTGCCCATCGAACTACGCTCTTCCCAGCGACAATGGTGGCTGGTGCAACCCACCTCTGTTATAGTTGAAAATGTATAAAGGTTGTTTTGTAATTGTTAGAACCGAAAGGGTTAGTTTGTAAACGTAGAGGGACCAATTGTGTCAATACTTGTAATACGTTTGTTACTAATCCGTTGAGATTATTTAATACCGGTATTAATACCGGGATAGTGGAAATAAAATGTTAGCTTGGTTTTGGAATCACTTCTCTTTTGTTTCTTTCTCTAATTCAAGATAACATTGGTATCAGAGCGTTCGCTCCTCTGGTGAACTCTGAACTCCGGTGATACCGAATTGAAGAATAATGGCGACTAACACACGCAATCAAGAAATGGAGAAATTGGTTAAAGATCACGAAAAGAATTTGAGCCAATTGAATGGTTCAGTTGGTGATCTTCGATCAACAGTGGAGGATCTTCGCACTTCAAATGCAGCGATTCAGACGACATTGGCGGAATTGGTTCGTGGTTTGAGTGGAAGTTCAGGGATCGATAGCAATGGCGAGATCAATCGAGCAGATGATTCAAGAAGTAGTGGAAGGTTACACAGTCGTCTCTGCAAGTTAGAATTTCCCAAATTCAATGGCGATAATGTTAAAGGATGGGTATATCGCGTCGAGCATTTTTTCTTGGTGGATGAAACACCTGAAGCTTCAAAGTTGAGGATCGCGATCATCCATTTGGAAGATAGAGTTTTATAGTGGCACAATGGCCATTTACAAGCAAGGGGTGCTACAATCAATGATTTTACATGGGATTCGTACAAGAAGGAGATACTCCATCGTTTTTCTGAAACACACATGGAGAATGCCTTGGAGGAATTGATTTCTTTGAAGCAATTGGGTACTCTTAAGGAGTATTGTACTACCTTCGATTATCTGCTCAATAAGGTAGTTATTACTGAGGCTCATGTTGTTTGTATTTTCATTCACGGTTTGAAAGAAGAAATTGGAAGACCATTGAGAATGTTTAAACCTCAAACCTTAAGGGAAGTATACTCTTTGGCCAGGATCCAAGAAGCTAATATTCTTAGAAGTCAAAATCCTAAGATGGTTTCTCCTATTAGCAACATTAATACTCCTGTTAGTGCTGCTAAACTACCCTTGTTACCTACCCCTAATATTGTTGCTAAGAAACCATTCAATAAATCAGTCTCTTCTAAGGAAATAGATGCCAAAAGGGCACGAGGGGAGTGTTTTTGGTGTCCTGAAAAATTTACTCCAGCACATGTTTGTAAAAATAAAAAGTTGTTCACCATTGAAGTTTGTGATGATGAAAATGGGGAGATTGATCAAGAAGGGGGGGTATTGGACACAATTGAAGTTGTTGATCCTTTGATTTCACTACATGCTCTTATGGGTGTACCTTCTTTTTCAACAATGCGGGTGGTAGGTTCCATTGGCACTAGATAATTACAGATCCTGATTGACTCCGGATCTACTCATAATTTCATTAATGAAGACTTAGCCACCAAATTGCATTGCCCTAAAAAGGTTGTTCCGGATGTTAAGATCACAATCGCGGATGGTAACAAGATTAACTGTCTTAAACTCAGTGAGAATTTCCAGTGGATCATGCAAGGGAGTTGGTTTAAGGCTGACATGCTACTTATTCCCTTAAGTAGTTATGATATGGTATTGGGGGTACAATGGTTGCGGGAATTAGATGACATTGTATGAAATTTCAAGAATTTAACTATGAAGTTTCGAGTTGGTGATCAGTCTTTTGAATTGAAGGGCTTTGATAATAAGTCTGTTGCTTTATGTTCTACAGAAAACATGGTGAATGTGACCAATAGTAAACTCTCTTTAGCCTCTTGTCAACTGTTGAGTATACAGGCTAGTGACGGTGACAGCTTCCAACATGAACCAGTGGTTAAAGGAAGTAGTATGGATAATAACCTTCAATTGCTGCTATCACAGTTTGAGGACATTTTCCAAGAACCTAAAGGGTTGCCACCTTGTAGACCCTGTGATCATAGGGTTACTTTATTACAAGAAAATGTCAACATCAATCAACGACAGTATAGATATCCAGCAACACAAAAGGATGTTATTGAAAAGATGACCCAAGAGTTGTTGGATATGAGGGTTGTTCGAGATAGTAAGAGCTCTTTTGCCTCTCCTGTTGTTCTTGTTAAAAAGAAAGATGGCTCTTGGAGAATGTGCATTGATTATAGGAAGCTTAATGAGGCAACTATCAAAAATAGATACCCTATTCCCTTAATTGAAGAACTTTTGGTTGAGTTAGGGGGTTCAACTGTGTTTTCTAAGTTGGACTTCCGAGCAGGCTATCATCAGGTTCGAATGCATGAAGATGATATACATAAAACTGCTTTTCGCACTCATCAGGGCTTGTTTGAATTTTTAGTGATGCCTTTTGGCCTCACTAATGCACCTGCTACCTTCCAGTCTCTCATGAATTCTACATTCAAATTCCTACTTCGAAGATGTGTTCTTGTTTTCTTCGATGATATTTTGGTTTATAGTAAAACAATGTCTCAACATTTGTTGGACTTGAAGGAGGTTTTTACCCTTTTTCGCAACCATTCATTAGTTGCCAAAAGGTCTAAATGTTCTTTTGCAGGCTCACACATTGAGTATTTGGGTCATGTTATTTCTCGTGAGGGTGTGGCTACTGATCCTACCAAGATTTTGGCAATTAGAGATTGGCCACAACCACAAACAGTTAAACAGTTGTGTGACAACCCTAAATAAATAGACAATTATATTTATGTTACGACTAAATAAATTATATTATTATTATGTCCAGTATATATATATATATATGGAGTGTACGTATGCATGTTTGCATGCATGCATATATATTAGAAAACTTACGTATGCATGTATGTATGTATATATATATCAGAAATTCACATATGCATGTATATATATATGAAAATTCCGTATGCATGCAGTTTGCATGCATAAAATTAGAACATGCATGTTGTTGCATATACCTATATATTTAAGCCTGTCTATAGATATATATTTTTTTACGTGTATGTATATATATATACACCCATAAAACTTATGATTATCTATATTAATAGGTATGAATGATATGTATAAATTAAGTATCACAACAATATAATAACCCAATCAAACATCACAAAAACAAGACATCTTGATACCAAAACAAAACTAAATAAAACACTAACATGTAAACACTAACTAAAAACTTAAAACTGATTAGTTACTAATTCAAGTTAAACCTTAAATGGGTTATTAACTAGTTAATCAATCAAAGCACTTAGCCACATAAATTCTCAGTTAGATGATCACCAAAACCACCACATGAAACAACCATCTAGAAACATACATGAACACATGAACTATTATGATTACAATGAAAAAGTGGCACTACCTAAGAGCATTCTCGGCCACCCTTATAACACAAGTATCATCACCAAAATGCCACCTTATGTTCCTAGTCATCAAGCTATCATTACTAGATGATTATGTGGAAAATCCTAAGAATACATTCATACACCTTCGGCCGACTAACCTGCATGTACCATAAGCTACTAGGACACTAAGCATTCATCCCTAACACCAAGATAACTCCTCCAATTGCCACCTAGAAGAGCTACGGTTGACTCACCTAAACTAGGTGTGAACACCTTAATGGCAACCAATTCCTTTTGCACCATAAGAAGCTCTCGGGACTTCTAGCAAACACCAAACACACCACAACCAAAACCACCACCTTCAAACCACAATCATCGACCACCACCACCCTTGTCTCTCGTTCTCTCGGCTTTCACACAACAACCAACAAACCTACCACACCACCACCATCAACCGTAACACCACCTTCTCCACCACACCACTAACTTCACGGCTCTTCCTCTCAGTTTTAAGCAGCAAACATCACTCAAAGGTGTAGTTTCCTTATTCTCTTAATATTTCTTAAAAGTCAAATGTTACATGTGTGTTATAAACACATATATCGTTAGTTTTGGTACTAATACACCAAAACTAATCTTAAAATATTTTTAAGTTCCCGAATCACAGTAATGAATTACTAAAAATTCAGAAAAACTTGTGATAAATGGATAATTTGGATTTATAAAAATTAAATCTTGAATTATTAAGAAAATCTAGTAAAAATACTAAACAAATAAGATTGTGAGAATAAACATTGACAAATCTTTAATTATATACTGAAACATTATTCTGGAAACTTTGACAAAATTTTGATAAATAAAACAAATTATACAAAATTGTTTTAAACAATGAAAATAAAGAAAATACTCAAAAATACAAAATAATTTGGGAAAATTCTGTAAAAATCACATAATTATCATTTTAAATTATAAAGGTCTATGGAATTATTTCAGAATTTATTTCTTTATTATATTTGAAATACGAATTTTTATGTATTCTGTAGTAGAAAAATATAAATAAATACTTAAAATATATAATAAATTCTGATAAAATGATTTAAGAAATTTTAAATTTTAATATACAGAATATATAAATTTCATAATTGTTGGATTTATATAACTATTTTTTCTAAATATTGAGATTATTGTAAAAATTATAGAAACTGATCTGCTACGAGTTAGACCTTAATATATTTATATAATGTTCTATTTCATATATGAAACTGTATTTAAAATATTAATAATTTATGGACTAGAGAAGATATTTTTAATAAATTTTGGTAATATTATAGAAATTACAGGAAACAATCTGTTGGGAATTAGCTGTTATAAAATTTATGGGATATTACAAACTATTGAAATAATATTTGGTGAATTTTTGGTAAATTTTGAGTAAAAGTAGCTATTTTTGATGATTTTTGAAAACTTTAGAATAATTATCACAATTTATATAGTGAAATAAAAGTTGAGAAATTTATGGTGATGTTAGCTGATCATTTTACAGCTAAACCTCAAAAGATTGCTATATCTGATGTTCTAAAAATTTTAAAGAAATTTATGTCTAATTTTGTGAATTATCTTATAGGTTTAAATTTGGAGACACGGTGAGATTCATAACCCCATTTTGACCTTTTGGTATTCGTAAAGTTTTTAGGGGAAAAAGCATACTGATTGTGTTGATGTATTATTTTTGAAAATATTTTTGATATTTACTGTCATTTGCGATACAACCATTAGTTCGAATGAGGAACCGTCCGATAATATTAGTAGCGCTACTTAGGAAAATATTTGCACCAACAGGATGAGTGTTGTGATGCTATTTTCCTACACCTAACCGAATAAGGGTTGAGATGTAATATTATCTGATTTTATGAATTAATTCGTGACAGGATGATTATGTATGTGAACAGGTTTGGTTGTAATTGGTGCATCAATAAAATATTTTATTTGGATATAAACATATGTTCTCGTCAACTTTTTGTTGACTGGTTTAAGTATGCTTTTTCAGGAAACAATGACTAATACCTTTGATTTTATCTTCGAAGTTCATAACGGTTGGGGAGAAGTTGTGGGAAGAGTGTGTGTCACCCTAACAGTCAACATAGTTGACTGTAGCGTGTATGTAGACGCACACTTCCACCGTATTTGAAGACATGCAGTAGTTAACCAAGTTGTAGAAAATTACATCAAATTTTGAAAACTTATGTACAAGATGTAATCCCGAATATTATAAATAAAAGCATGTCCTATGTTATGATTTTAAGTGTGTATGTTTATTGTATTTACTTCGTTATAATTAATGTACTCTGATAAAGCAAGTCACACCCCACCTGCATCTTTCACGCTTCCGTTGGGATGTGACAAGTTGCGGGGTTTCTTGGGCTTAACTGGATACTATAGAAGGTTCATTAAAGGTTTTGGATCCATTGCCAAACCTTTAACTGATCTTTTAAAAAAAGATTCCTTTGGATGGACTCCTGAAGTTGGTGATGCATTTACCACCTTAAAGACAATTTTGATTAATGCTCATGTTCTTGCTCTTCTTGATTTCCATAAACCATTTATTTTGGAAACAGATGCTTCATCTAAAGGGTTAGGAGCTGTTTTAATGCAGGACCATCATCCATTGGCTTTTATGAGTAAAGCACTTTCTACTAGACAATTGAGTTTGTCTGTTTATGAAAAGGAGTTATTGGCAATTCTCATGGCTGTTAAAAGTTGGCATCATTATCTTGTTATGTCTGAATTTGTCATTCGTACAGATCAGAAAAGTCTTAAACATCTTCTTGAACAGAAGATTACCACTCCACTTCAACAAACTTGGTTGTCTAAGATGATAGGGTATAGCTATGTCATTGAATAAAAAAAAGGCAGTGAGAATAAAGCAGCTGATGCTCTTTCTAGAGTCCAAGGAGTTACCCTATTCACCACAAGCATTTAATCCTTGCAGCCCTTGTTATAGGATCAAATTACGGCTTCTTGGGCTGCTGATCCTGTGGTACAAACCTTAATTGCCAAGTTAGCTCAAGGTGTTCAAGTTCGAGGCTTTACTTGGGATGGGTTTAAACTTTTAAAGAAGAACAAGATTTATATTGGCAATGATCCTGCACTTCAAAAGCATATTATCACCTAATTCCATGATTCCCCTATGGGTGGCCATTCGGGGTTCACTCCTACTTCTAAGTGGATTAAGCAGTACTTCACTTGGAAGAAATGTTCTAACTCTATCCGAGATTACATTAATCAGTGTGATACTTGCTTACGCGCCAAGTATGAACCAGTTGCTTCTCCTGGGCTGTTACAACCCTTACATGTTCCTACTTCTATTTTCAGTGATCTATCCATAGATTTTATATCCGGCTTACCTAAGGTGGGGGGGGAAGACACTATTTTGGTGGTCGTCGACCGTTTGACTAAGTACGGTCATTTCTTTTCCTTATCTTACCCATTTACAGCTTCACATATAGCCCAACTCTTTCTTGACCATATCTTTAAGCTTTATGGGTGTCCCCAAACCATTGTGTCTGATCGAGATCCAATTTTCCTTAGTCATTTTTGGAAAGACTTCCTTAAACTGCATGGTATTACTTCTGCCCTTTCAACTGCATATCACCCCCAATCAGATGGCCAAACGGAGGTTCTCAATCGTTGTTTGGAAACCTATCTGCGTTGTATGGTTATGGACGTTCCTAAGACTTGGCCTAAATGGTTATCCTTAGCTGAATAGTGGTACAATACCACTTTTCACTCAGCCATTCGCATGTCTCCTTATCAAGCTTTGTATGACATTTTACCTCCATTACATATTCCCTTTATTCCTAATGACACCCGAGTTGCAGCTGTGGAGCAATTGTTTCATGATCGCGAGTTGATGATTCAAACTCTGAAGTTCAATCTTGAACGTGCCCGTAATCGTATGAAACAACAAGCTGATAGTCGACGTACGGATAGAAATTTCTCTCTTGGGCAATGGGTTTATGTTAAACTTCATTCCTATGTTCATTCTACTTTACGACAGGACCGCTATTCGAAGCTTAGCCCTCGTTATTATGGGTCGTTTTTTATCATTAAAAAGGTGGGAAAGGTTGCGTATACATTGGACCTTCCACCGGATGCTCAGTTGCATCCTACATTTCATGTGTCGTTATTGAAAGCAGCCCCAGGGCCTCCGGCAAGAGTTACTCCATTGCCAGCAGCTCCTCGTTTTGCCTTTCAACCTCGAGCAATTTTAGATCGCAAATTGGTTCGTCGAGGTTCTACTTCCGAAGTTCAAGTTTTGGTGCAATGGCAACATCTTCCTATATCTGAGGCTACATGGGAATCTCTCTGATTTCCAGCTTCGTTTTCCGCAATTTAATACTTGAGGTCAAGTATGTTGTTTAGGAGAGGGTATTGTTACAGTTGAAAATGTATAAGGGTTGTTTTGTAATTGTTAGAACCGAAAGGGTTAGTTTGTAAATGTAGAGGGACCAATTGTGTCAATACTTGTAATAAGTTTGTTACTAATCCATTGAGATTAGTTAATACCGGTATTAATACCGGGATAGTGGAAATGAAATGTTAGCTTGGTTTTGGAATCACTTCTCTTTTGTTTCTTTCTCGAATTCAAGCTAACAACCTCGGACCCACTTTGACCTCGCGATGCCCATGTTCTTGAAGATTTCGGAGTATCGTGCCGGAATTGTATTTTTGGTTGTGTACAAGTTTTGATGCGTAGTGTACAGGTTTGTTTCCCCTTATAAACCACAGAGACATGTGTCCCCAGCTAAAATTAAATGGTGGGGATCCCCACCGACCAAGTAATTAGAATAGTAATATATAATATATCGTTACAGAATTTTCGATATCATGGAAATGAAATTATTATATTTTACAAATATTTTCAACTTAAACTGTGTAATTGTTGATGAAGTTATATGTTGCACATGCTTCTCACGTGACTTGTTATTTATTTTAGATTTTGGTTAGTTAGTGATGGCGGGAACGGAAGTTAGGGTTAGTTAGTGTTAGTTTGTTTGTTTAGCTATGTATATATATACAGTTTGTAATCATTTTAGAAAGCAATGAAATCATTTTCATAATCTCTCAATTCTCAAACAAGATGGTATCAGAGCGGTTATGCTCTTGAGAGTTTGTTACGTTTCCGATCATCTTCAACCTTTCTCCGATTACTTTTCCGGCGATCTGTTTCATCTTTTCTCTCTGTTACTTTCGTTTTGTTCATTCGATCTTAATTTCTTTTCAATTTCATCTTATCATTTGATCAATCATGTCAACATCTTCAGTATCTGGATCTGAAACTTCTGGATCTACGATTAACACGATTGATTCCTCTAATCCTCTCTATCTTCATCCATCAGATCATCCTGGTTTACTCCTTATTTCTAAAATTTTTGATGGAACTGGATTCGGTGCATGGAAAAGATCAATGTCGATTGCTTTATCTGCTAAGAACAAGCTTCAATTTGTTGATGGATTATTACCTAAATCTGCATCTGCTCCAAATTTTGATTTGTGGCAAAGATGTAATGACATGGTGATTTCCTGGATCCTCAACACTCTATCAAAAGAAATCAGTGGAAGTGTAATCTATACTGTGACTGCTGCACAATTATGGAATGATTTGAACGATCGATTTGGTCAAGCTAATGGAGCTAAACTTTATCAGTTGCAGAAGATTTTGTCTGATATATCTCAAGGTAATGATGATATTGCTACTTATTTTACAAAATTGAAGAGTATTTGGGATGAGTTAGGTAGTTTGAATACTATTCCTACTTGTACTTGTGGTGCTTCAAAA
>BJCO01801306.1:0-15901 GCA_018326465.1 Flaveria floridana
GTTGTGCTGGCCTTTATACACAATGTCAGTTATATGACCATCAAGTGATTGCCCAACCTTTTTCTTCACAGGGCAGTTAGCATGTGTGCACTTATAATAGCTTCGAGGATGCTCACTTGCTTTGACCTGTTTTTGCCCATATTTCCTCCAATTGTAGCCATCATTGGTATCAACAGATACAGAAGTTACTTGTTGAGGTTCAGTAGTGTCGGATTGAGAAACCTGAAATCCATCTGGTGACCCAATTTGCGAATCCTCAAGCCCAGAGTTCGCATTGCCTGCACTAACCATCTGTGGTTCTACCTCGGATGCCACAGTCGCCACTGCTGCAGAAGATCCGTTTTCAGGTTGAACATTATTGAAATAAGATTGAGAAAACGCAGCCTGAGCGGTAACATGAGCCAACGCCTGCTGGTGAGACATCCCAAATGGACTCTGCCCAAATTCAAACAAATAACAACACTTATTTCCTCCCAAAAACACAGTCTTGAAATTCCAAAACAGTCAAACCAGAAAAGGTCAAACACATAAATCGACAGTGCAATCCTACATATCTACAGGCCAACAATTTTCCCTTTTCAACACCTATTGAAAATTTTAATATGATAGTACAAATATCTCTATCTACCTCAGATTCACGTCCAATTCAAAGATGAAAATGAGCTCATTAGACAACAAAAGCAAAGAGTACTTTTTCCTTGTAAAGTAAAAAAGAACACACAATAACATCAAAGCTACTAAAGTAAACCCAAAGCAAACATTCAATCACACAATCATTAACCTTCTAATTCAGATCACAAGAGTGAACAACCACATAATACTATAATCAATACCTGCAAAGGCGAGAAGAACCCAGGGGAATTAAGAAACCCCGAAGGACTAAAAACCGAAGGAAACACAAACCCAGATGGCGATTGAGCAATCACCAAATCCACAGGTCGATTCTGCTTAAATCCCCCCAATTTCTTCTCCGATTCCGTCGATTTCGACTCATCAAACACAGCAGCAGGTGGGATTTGAGCCGCAGGGGACGCCATAGCTCCAGCGAGAAGCTGAGAAAACGATCGACAATCGACATCAGAATATTGATCAGAGAAGAAATTCGACACAAGGGTCATCGGCCCAGGGCTGAACCCCGGTCCACTTCCGCCGGTGAACATATTCTCGAACGACGACTGCGGTGGTAGCACTATCGGCGGAACCCGCCGTGGCTGCGGTGGTGGTGCCGCCGGACCTCCGTTCGTCTCCGCCATGAGTCGATATCTAGTTATCTACAAATACAGGTTGTATGATCGCTGATTCGTTGATTCGTTGATTGTAAAGTGTAATTTTCAGTTTGTAGGTCTGTGAATTAGGATTTTTTTGAGCAATTGAGGGATGATTTCGATCTTGAAGATGATTGGGGGTGATTTGGTGTGGGTTTAATTGGGTATTACGTATCTACTTGCTTGAATTTGGTTATAATATCATCTGTATATGTATACAGACAAGGAGTTTACAGAGGTGTATGTGTCTCGCATCTCGATCTTATCTTCTTATGGTGGGAGATACTATGATAATAATGAGGGGTTGGCATCTAAGGTCCTTTAAGTATTATGTGACTTACAATTTTGGTTTGTAATAGTAGAAACGAAAAAGAGAGAATAGGAGTTCGCTAACACGCTCGTTTTGTTAAACTGGTCGTATAGATAAGAGTGTTAAAAGGATAGTAATCGTTGGGGTCAAATCCGACACCGAATCAGAAATGTTGTACACTCAAACCAAAGATGAACCTAAAACTCATGTCAAACAAACGAACCTAATGCTACATGTATATCCATGTGTTGATGGGAACATATTCGTTTAACTTGATAAATTTAAGTTTTTGCATGTTAATATTTTGTAACTACATTTTTACAACTAAATGTAGAAAAGTAACAAAATAATTATATTTAAATTATAAATCTTATGCCTATTTTTCTTTTAACTTTTAAATGTTAGCATAAACTATTCAATCAGTTTCAGTTATAGTATATAACATGTTTTCTAAATAGTATTTATAAAAAAATAAAAACTAAATAAATGATGTAACTTGAGAACCTGTTAGGTTGATATGAATGTAATCCATTTATGTAAACATCACCCATAATAAGAGCATAAGGCGGGTAATGCTCCATTACCAGTGCAATTTCCAAACCTTTTCACTTTAGATGTGAACAAAAATGCTTTAGTTCAAGAATGTTGTACGATGTATGATGGAATCCTCACGTGGAACTAGAATTGGTCTCGCCCTTTATCAACCCTAAATGAGCATCAAGACCTGCAAGATTGTTTGTCGATTATTAATCCTACTTCATGAATGTCACTTTAAATCGAATCCCTAATATGTGGATTTGGGCAGAAGATCGTGAAAGTTATATGGACTTTCATTCAAGTATCATTAGAAAGAAAGTGGATGATAGCTTATCGCTCTCTCAAAACTCATCGTTTGAATGGAATAAATGGATGCCAAGAAAGGTTAATATACTAAACTAGAGATTGAACATGGGTAGAATTCCAACTCGGTTGAGTTATCCAAAGAGGTATAAACATCCCTTCGGTTTTGTGCCCAATGTGTAAAGAACTTCCTGAATCGTACGAGCATACCTTCCTATGTTGCACCGTTACGGATAAAGTTTGGACCATCATAAGTCAATGGATAAATTCATCCCCGTTTTATGCATTCTCCATTAATGATCTACCATGCTCGCACAAATTCTACTCTAGGGACAAATTAATGGGAAAGATTGTGCATGGTATCTTCTTCATTTCTCATTGGGCCATTTGAAAATTAAAAAATAAACACTTGCATGAAAATAAAGTATTCATTGAAGGTAATATTGCCTCTATAAAAACATTATCATATCTTTGAGTCAAGAATCGTTCCTTAAAGATCTCGGTTAATTGGCAACAATGGAACTCTTTTAATTGATTATGTAATATTTTTCTTTCTCAATTAGTGCATGTAATTTTGCTAGCTCATTGCTATTTTTTTTGGAATCAAATTGCCGTTAAAAAATGTTAGGTTTGTTTAATAATTAGAGTGCCATCTAATAAAACATTAATGGATTGCATTCGTGATTAAGGAACACTTCAAGGATGAAATTGTTACTTATGATATAATTTAATAATTTATAATCATGGGGCCTTTATTTTTTTTCATTTATTGTAAATTATTTAATTAATAATAAAACTAATTTTAAAACTTTACAAGTAAATCTCTTTCTATTAAATAAAAATAAATTCGAACAATTGTCACCATTCTAGATCATCTAATAATTGGTTTTCTCGTTTCTCTCTCCTCTTAATGATTAATGCTATAATAGCTATTTATTAATTAATAACTATTCATAATTAAAATTTTAAATATATTAACTTTAAATTTTCATATGTGTTATACATGGGTTAATTCAATCCGTATAATACACAATATTTAAGACATAACTTTTTATATTATAAACCATGTAGTAGTAAATTTATTTAACACGTGTATTACACAGGATTATAACCTAGTTAATCATTAAATAAGTAAGACAAAATTCCATCATCCAACTACTTCGAATCTTACAAATTCGTCATATGACAAATTGTATAATTTTGGGCATCATATCATTTATACTTCTATATAACTCTACGATGTGCGCGTATATATGTAGTTATTCATCAAATAGTGAGAGTATATTTATATAAAGAATATAAAAATCAAATTCTAGCAATTTATTTATTTAATATTATTATCTTTAAAGTCAACATATATCCTAATCGATTAATTAAACTAAATGAGTGATATTTGTGTTGGTAATCTAGTGGCAAAAGACTTAAAAGATTAAAGAACACTCACATTAAAATTTGATTAGGATTAGTTTAGAGGGCTTCAAAATGAACCATTATTGTTCAAAATAATTAAAATATGTGAGTAAACAAAATTTAGTTATTACTATTTTATTTTTTTGGTTTTCATACGAGGGAGTGATTATCATTTAACTTTTCCTGACACCAAATAATTTTTATTTTAGCAACATCCCTTTGTATCTGGCTAAAGTCGAGCTGTTAAGTCAACTTGAAATTTTTTGATTTGATAAAATGATTCGTTCGACAAGTATTAAAATTTGATTTTCTCAAAACTAATTTAGACTCCAATTTGAGTGAAATTTGAAGTGACATCAAATGCAATTTTTAAGCAGTTTTCCCTTAATCCCCAAACACAATTTTTCAATACATTGTGGTCGTCATCTGATTCTTTTGGTTCGTGAAAACACTCACAAATCACACTTGTTGTTGATTAAATATTGAGATTTATCCGGTTAATGTATTTGGATTGAGAGAACTATAATAAAAAACGCAATCTAAAACTCTTTGTGTCATCCAAGGGTTTGATTATATAGTAATACGAAACTCTAACACTTTCAAGTAGTAGGAGGATGAATGAAAATGGGTAGGCATCGAATCAAAGCAATTCTCGGTGAAATCATTGAGATGATTAGGATGAAGGCCACAAATACATGAGATTTGATAAAGCATTTTCTAAAGGTTAAATGGGTTCCTATCAAAGTCAATTGTTTTACATCAAAGTTACTTCAGAATCCCCTTGCATCCATTGGAGTAAAATTAACATCATGTTAAATGTCCATTTTTGCTCTTCACATGTTGAAGTCGTAGATCACTTGTTTCTTACGTGCCCGAAAGAAAAAGGGGATTTCAAGTGAGTTGCTCTTGTGGTGTGGAAGGAATCCATTGGCTTGGTCGTGCATACAACAATTTGTGGCTAGTTTGGTTGTTGTAGCAACTTCAAAGAACCAGATCAAGTTCTACACAACTTTATCATACGCGTCATTTGATTTGTTTGAAAAGCGAGAAATGCATTGGTTTTCAACAAGTCTAAGATTTCACAACTTAAACTCGTAGTGAACATCAAATCTCATCTTTTCATTTAGACTAATCATAGATCAAGACAAATAAGCCATCACTGGCCAAATTGATGTAGTTCCCACTCTTCATGTTGCTAGTTACAATGACGAACAGAGATAGTGGTTGTTTGCAGGGGCGTACCTATATTGGGATGAAGGGGGGCTGCCCCCACCCTAAAAAAATATTTTAAAGTGTTATGTTTATGTGAAAATTCCGACCGCTCCCTATATAATTATGTAATCGTCCCCTTTAAAATTTTAAAACTGAAGAGAAAACAATAATATCGCAAACACATTATCGTGGGTGAAACTACAATAAGGTTACATTCCATGCGAACTATATTTGCTTGCTAACCGGGATCTGTAACCTAATAGTTTTTTAATTTTACCCTCAAATAACCAAGCAGGCAGTAGAAAGAAAAAAATTATATCGAGATAAATGTTTTTTTTACTATCAAACAAGTTAAATTTCCGCTCCTCACAAAAAAATTTTGAATCCTTCACTGGTTATTTGTATGTCCTATTAGGTGTGATTTCTAATTGTAATTTTGCTTAAAATTTTATTTGGCGTTCTCATAGTTTTAATTAGCTTTTTGCTAGGTTATTTTTAATAAAATGGCTGTCCGAAAAATAAACATTGTTTTGTGCTTTCATATCGGATAATAAATTCACATCCAACCAAACCACTACCTACCTACATTATTGTGATGCATCATGCAGGGGGTATTTTGGTCATGTGGCGGCTTCCCATTCGATTAAATCACCTTAGATATTTTAATATCCAATTAAAAATTTTGCCGCCATTCGTTACTGTCATGATATTAATATTTTAGATAAAGGAGATTCGTCAATATTAGCAATAACAATTCATAATTTTGTCTTCTTTAACAATAAATATAAGACGATGAAAATTTAATCTTCAAGAATTTAATACATTTTTAATATTTTACTCGAAATTGAACTTTTTTATTATGTATGATTATGGTAAAAATAATATTTAATCTAAAATTAAAAAAAAAATTGTGAGATTAACACGTATTCTATTATTTTAAAAAGGGGATGATTGTGGTCATTGTAAATATGGTAATTCATTGTGTGTTATACGTTTATTGTGTCAAATATCAGATTATTGTGCAATATATTTTACATCATTTGTTAATTTGTTAAATATATAATATATTTATTATTGTGGCCTCCCCACAAAATATGAGGGAAAGACCGCGTACATCTTCCCTTAATGGGACGGACCCTCCCTGGACCCTGCGAACGCGGGAGCTCTTTGCAGCACCAGATACGTCCTTTTATCATTTTATGTTATTTTTGTCATTGTTTCTATAGATTATATAAACTATTATCAATCATTGTGTTTTATAATTAGAAGTACATAATCACCGCGGAGCAACAGACGCGTCCGGATCTGATTTATCTACTTGGCAATTCATCCGGTATATATTTTCATCAATTTATTTTTCAAAACTAATATTGTTAAATGTAACACAATGTGTTATTCTTGTCTTTTTTTCATAGATTATATAAACTTGTTATTTATTATTATATTTTACACTTAGAAATACATAATGATATTAATTCACTAATGTATTTTTTAAAACTTATAGTTTTTAAGATAACACAATGACGATAATAAAAAACACAATGAGACATTGTGTTATTTTGTCTTTCTTTTTAATGCATTAGATTAATTAACTGGTAATTTATTATTATGTTTTACATATTATAGATACATAAAAATATTATCAACAATTGTAGTTTTTTTTAATTCATCAATTTAAAAAACACAAAAGTATTTAAGATCACAGTAACTAACTAAAAGACACAATGACCTGCACTAAAGACATAATGATAAAATATGGGCTTAAAATGAAAAACAAAATTATTATCCTTTTATATAACATTACTATACTTATTTTGAAGATTAAAAAAACGATCGTTTTTATGGTGTAATACTTATAAAAAATAATGTTGTGCATAAAAATAATAAACATTTAAAAATATGAGAATTTGTAAAAAGTCAATAAAAGTGATTATTACTAAAATACCCATCTAATAAACTTTTTTCAACAATTTGATATCAACCATTAATTAAAAAATATTGATTGTTAAAATTACTTTTTATACTTTTTAGTTTTAGGAACCTTTTTATTTGAATATTTTCCCTTTTTATATGTATATTTTTTTCCCTTTGTTATCACTATTGTTATTAATAAATTATCACAACTATTGTTAACACGTGTTTTATTATTTTAGAAAGGGGATGATTGTGGTCATTGTATAAAATACGTCCCTCATTGTGTGTTATACGTTTATTGTGTCAAATATCAGATCATTATGCAATATATTTTACATCATTTGTTAAATATATAATATATTTATTATTGTGTTTTATATTTTATATCATTTTATGTTATTTTTGTCATTTTTTATAGATTATATAAACTTATTATCAATCATTATGTTTTACAATTAGAAGTAAACAATGATACATTTTCATCAATTTAATTTTCAAAACTAATAGTGTTAGATATAACACAACGTGTTATTTTGGTCATCCTTTTTTATATATTGTATAAACTTGTTATCTATCATTTTGTTTTATAATTAGTAATACACAATGATATTGATTTATTAATATATTTTTTAAAACTCATAGTTTTTAAGATAACACAATGACGATAAAAAACACAATGAGACATTGTGTTATTTTGTGTTTATTTTTAACGTATTAGATTAATTAATTGCTAATTTATTATTGTGTTTTACACATTAAAGATACATAATAATGTTATTCCATTATTTTGTTTTTAAATTCACCAATTTAGAAAAACACAATAGTATTCAAAATCACAATAATTAACAAAAAGACGCGATGACTGCACTAAAGATATAATAACAAAATGTGAACATAAAAATGGAAAAAAATTATTATCCTTTTATATAACAATATTATACTCGTTTTGAAGATTAATAAAACATTTGTTTTTATGGTGTAATACTTATAAAAAATAATAGTGTGCATAAAAGCAATGAGTGTTTAAAAAAAAATAGGAGAACTTATTAAAAATCAACAAAATTGGTTATTTCTAAAATACCAATCTAACAAACTTTTTTCTCAATAATTTGATCTCGACCATTGATTAAGAAGATTGATGATTAAAATTACTTTTTATACTTTTTAGTATAATAACCTTTTTATTTGAACATTTTCCCTTTTTATATGTATATTTTTTTTCCTTTATTATCACTATTGCTATTAGTAAATTATCACAACTAGTGAGATTACCGGTCGGCGCGTTGCAAGATTCCACACATCGATATAATCTTCGATAAGATGGCTCGGAAATTGTGTGTTAGTATTGGCTACAAAAGATCATTTGTCATGCCAAAAGGACTAACACAACATCTATTTCGGTATAGTCATCACCCATAAACCGTTAATGTTCACCACTGCTTTTTTTATTCTTTAATTTTGTAACCAAACAACATAAATGTTAAATAAAAGGCTTAAAAACAATGGTTCTTTGTGGTTGCAAATGAATATTTGCCACGCCAAAACAATGAATGCATCTATTTTGTTGTCGTCATTGCCTATTAATGATGGAGACTTCAAGTTTATGTTAAAACCCATAATCATGTGAAATATTTTCCCAAAACATATAACAACAGAAAGCAACCCAACAACATCCTTCAACAAAATGCACAAACTTCAAAATAATAAGTGCAAATAATCAACCTTCATCATAACTAATACTATCAAACAATATAAGGGAGAACATATCGTACAACAAAGACTAACGATCAACAACAACAAAGATTATGAGGCCTTAAGATGAATCGCCACTCATCAATACTGGCCTAACATATAACATTCATCTCCATTAGAGCAACCAATATTTAACGGTCATGTAGACTCTTGGATAGGGAAAACCCTAACCTCATAGACTATACATCGAACCCATGAATATTTTAACTATCACGTAGGGTCTTAGATAGTCTAGATAGGAAAAACCTCAACATCATAGACAACACATCGCAAAGAGATGAAAATAGGGATTAAAGGCCAAAAGCAACATGCAATAACTAAGTTGGTCTATTAGTAACAGATGACTCCCAATTGAACACAAAAACTGAGATTATTCCATCTACATCACACTATTTATATTTTCACGACAATGTTACTACCATATATACAAGGCTTAGTTTACAATAAATTCGACCGGCTCAACGTTTTCTGGGGCCCCAATCGAACTAAAAAATGAGGCTCTTTTGTAAAACGCAATCAATTGAACAAAAGTAATCTAATCAAATTTCTTTGAACAAAAACAATAAATCAAAGAAAATTTGATATACTAACTGTGACTCTTTGATAGTTGATTTCTTTGAACAAAAAAGAGGCACAAAAGGGTTAGCTGATGTCGATCAGATTGATCAAAGAGGAAGGAACTTAGGAAGGGTCGTTTGCTTTGTAAATTGTGTGGTTGTGTTTCTTCAATAACATATATCAAATCATCAAAATTTTCATCGAAACTCAAGTATCAAGTATTATTCGCGTTTCAAAATTCCATTGACCCATAAAATACCAAAACCCGTTATAATTTCTTTTAAAAATGGAGCCCCTTAATTTTAGAGGGCCCCAAGCATGTGACGTTACAAATTACATTATAGAGCCGGCCTTGAGTACAATTTATAAGTTATTACATTAAGGCTAATAGCCTCATATCATGTTCTATTACTTGTAAATTCCACATCCAATTTCTGACATAATTTAGCACCATAACATTTATCAAATTTAGACTACTTCAAAACCACACTATGACACTAGTTCTACGTGTTCACAATTTCACTAGCAATATGACATTATCAACACATTATACCAATGCATTCTTGTCGTTACGATACCATGCAAGTCTCAGCTGAGTAAGACGTTTATAATTGAAGTCAACCTGAATGGATTCAAGTTGTGCAACATGGTTAAGATAAATGACACGAAAAGGGTTCAATGATTCAAGTTGTGCAACAAGGTTAAGATAAATAACACAAAAAGGGTTCAATCTTGCTCTTTTGATTTCAAATACTACATTGTAATAATATAACATTCAACTGGCACGTCGAGCAAAAACCAACACGATTCAGAGTACAGACAGACATGATACAAGAGTTCATTATATGTACACATTCATCCGATAAGCAAGCAGACAACACAAATGGAAGGTGACAGAAGCATAGAGACCTTAAATGTAGTGTTTTAAATTGATAGGAACATATCCTCAAACCGGAGCTTTCTTAGTCGGCTGTCCAGCTCTGCTCGACAATTTCACGCACTTTTCTGTTGTACTCACGCTTATTCTCACTGAACATCCGTGCTGCTTCTGAATTTGCTGGTGAGTTCGGGTTTGGATCACAGAGCAACGACTACAATGCAACAGAGCAAGTAAATTAGGAAACATATCAGTTTATGGATTAGTCACTTCGGTAATGCAATATATGGGTTGAGATTATATATTTTATTTTTTTCTATTTTAATTTTAAGTTGACAGGTTGCTCTCTGTAATATTAGTACAGCGGGAACAAGACTTGTTTATCAAACATGTTAGATAGACCATCCAAACTTGACATGTTTATTAAACGAAATAAACTGGTTACCCTGGTCAAAACAAAACTTGATTATTTCCATATCAGTTCATGTTCAGATCGCAAAAAAAATTGCCATCCCTAAATGCAATTGCCAATTTTATATTGTGTAAGAATTTATAATTGTGAGTTGGTTTTTTTATAAGACTTAAAACATGGTTCTGCAAGTCTAAATCTTCATTTACTTTATATTTATTATTCAGAATTTGATTAAAGATAAGCTAAATCATCTAAGATATAGAGTTAGACAAAAACCTCTTCCGTATAAAGCATGACAAGGATTAAAGGCATAGAATAGCCACATGCTTTCACAAGTGTGCTTGTTTATGCGATATATTTTTTCTTTGTTCGGATAAGGTAGGTGTACTTGTAAAAAAGTTCCGGGGAAATATTTTAAATTTGTAGAAGTGATCATGTGGGCTTGTGTGGTTTAGTTTTGGTGATGTAACCGTACATATTAACAATAAATGTTCCGTAAGATGTAGTATAAGAAATAAAACCCATAAGTGGTGTATAATTCTATCAGAGAAAGCAATGATTTTGGGGGTGGGTTTTATATATCGTATTATATCTTACGTGGACATACACCAACAACATGTAAGATCATGTCACCAAGACTAAACCATGTAGTGCCAAATCATTATTAAGTTAAAAACGCTTCTTGGTTGCAAACATTGGAACACTTTTTCTACAAATACAACCACCTAAGTGAGAACAAAATGTATCAGCACACTTGTGAGAGTACGTGTTTATTACATGCCCTTGATCCGCAAGACAATACACAAATGCACTTCAAGTTATGGTACATGTTATGATGTAACCTAATATGTTTACAAAGGTATATTCACCTATACATTATAAAACATTATGTAAAAGTTGGTGAAGTATGTCTTTTATTATGCAGTCAATTGCAGCACAGGTGTTCTTATCATAAGTCAAGTCTTAACCAAATATGACATATTTTGAATCAAGTTATTTAATTTATGAGTTATAATCATGTGCAAGATTCAAAATGTTCCTCTGTTCTGTTTCACAATGTTCAAAACTTCATATAGGCTATACATATTACAGTCTGGAACCGTGAATGAAAGCCATCGCTAGATAAGTATGCGGGCACATATTTTACAGTTATAAGATCATAAAAAACA
Organism: Flaveria floridana; assembly: GCA_018326465.1. Lineage (NCBI taxonomy): Eukaryota > Viridiplantae > Streptophyta > Magnoliopsida > Asterales > Asteraceae > Flaveria > Flaveria floridana. Next base: position 11,720 of record BJCO01801306.1, read on the forward strand.
ATAAGTTCAATGACATTATTTAAAAAGGACACCACACCTGAATTGATGTAAGTATGGCAGCAACATCATATATTGGACTCCACTGATTTTGAAGAATGTCCAAACATATGCTTCCATCTGCATAAACTGGTGGGTGGGAACAATGAAAAGATTAATTTGGATTATATTTAATTGATAATGGATAAAAGGGGTAAACTTTGACATGTCAGATGAAAAGAAAGCCAGATGAATGGTTTAGAAGTCACCCAAATTATACACAGTGTTTGCAACCATTGATATTAATAAACAGGGATCACTATTTTAGTATAGCTTTTATAATCATTTGAGCTAACATAACTAATTATAAATTTCAAAGGAATTTGTTGGTGACCATGGTCAACCCAAGAACCCGCTCACAGATTCAATGGATTAATGGAATTTTAGTATAGCATTCACCACTCCCTCAGGCCTCACATACAATGGATTAATGGGACATACGATTCTCTTGCAAGATCCTCAGCACAAACAGACATATACTTGGATCATACATTATTCTACACGTTTTATCCAAACAACTGGCAGACCCACAAGCGTACACGCATAAATAAATAATAGCAATATAATCTCTTTGATATTGAAATCTTACTATTGGGATGAAACATCCGAGAAATGAACCGCACAGTTGGTGGCTTATTAGGATAATCTTCTGAAAACTGGAGTGTCAACTTGAACGTACCTGAGATCAACCATTACAAATCATTAGTCTACACAATTTTGTAATGCATTCACACCTAAACACACTAGTTTCGGCTTTTCGCAACAAACATACGAAATTGATACTCACCTCCATCCCAAGGAGTGTCATCTGGACTGCAATGCAAATAAAAAATATCAATAAACCATCAACAAGTCTCCAACCAAAGTAACATCTTCTAAAGTTCTATTACTACATAATATTCAAAAAAGCATAATACAAACCCAAATATGACAGCATTCCAGAGCATAATATTGTTATCTACAGGAGCACCACTGATGCCAGCAGGAGGATCTTGCTGCAACCTCTTAAAATCCCTCATTAACCTCTTCCTTGCAGGAGTTGACATCCTCTTCCCCTGTTACCCCCAATTCAATTAACAAAATTAACAAAAAACACAATTAACTCCCATTCTACCGCCATACATCTATCTAAACTGATACTAATCAGTTTGTGCGTTTGTTTTCAAACTGATCATTGTGACTCAGATGATAACAATTAGACGCACATCCAAACACCTCTGAAATTGCCGGGTAAACAAATTATACGAATGTGAGGTTGTGAACCCTAGATCTACGAAATCAGAGCAACTGCACGAAATTTGGAGCGATTTACGCGCATCAAAACAATTGAACATGTAAAACATGTTGATCTAGTTATTCAACCGTAGGGATCCGTTGAAAATGTTAATTTGGGGGTGATTATGTTACTGTCTTGGTATAATTAAGTACAAAAGGGGGTCTAGAATTACTTTGCCTGTGACTTTTGAGAGATTATGCAGTGCAGTGAGCGTGTGGATGACGAAAGTGAATGTGAAGATGATGATGAGGATGATCAGACAGAGGTGACTGTGGGGGAATCGGTGAAGATGACGATGAGGTATTGAGAAATGAAGATGAAGGGTGTATGAAGTTGGCGTAACATGTAAGCAAGTCCGTGATGTTTGTTTGTTTGTATGTGGCAACGTTTTCGAAAGATGACTAGATGCAACGTTTTCTTAATACGACGATTAAGGGGTGTTCAATTTCGAATATCCGAAATTCGGATATCTGAATTTCAGATATTCAAAATTTTCGGATAGTGGATTTCACTATCCGAATCCGAATCTGAAATTTTGAATATGTTCGGATATTCGAAATTTCAGATTCGGATTCGGATATCCGTTCGGATATCCGAATTCAAAAAAAATTGTATTATTTAACAAATTTTATAAAAATGTAATAATTTTTATTGAAGTTTTTATCGGATATCCAAAGTTTTATATTAAAATGTTTGTAATATCTAAAAATATCCGAAATATTTAATTAATATTTAATATTTTTAATTTTTATAAAAATATTTTGGATATTTCGGATATCCGAAAAGTCCGAAAATTTTAAAAATCACTATCCGAATTCGAATCCAAATTTTCGGATATCCGAATTCGGATATCTGAATTTTCGGATATCCGAATTTCGGATTTTCGGATATTTCGGATTCGGTTTCGGATTCGGATATTTTTGAACACCCCTACTGAGAGATGCAACGTTTTCTTAATACGACGACTTGTGGAACCAATTCAAGGGTTTGGAAAAAAATAGACGTATTTACGTAAATTATATTTTTCATCGTTTAGTTTATAATAAATTTCATGTGCTGTTTCTGAACTAAAAACATTACTGTAAACGTCTTTTACGTTTGAAAATGATAGCATATTTCATCATTTTTTTAACGGGTGTTAATTTTATTCGGCATTCGCCAAGTCAAGTCACATACCTTACACATGAGAGTCATTTTATTATTTTATTTCACCTTCAAACTAAAACATTAAAAATATTTAAAACTAAACCTACCGAGACCTCCACCACCTTATCAGCATCATTATCTATTAACATCATTATCATCAATCATCAGTATCATCATCATCCATCATCCATCATCATCATCATCCATCATCCATAAACATCCATCATCGATCACCAACATTTAAAAAAAAACCTAGACTCTTTTTCTCGTTCAACTTAATTTTTAACCTTCTATCACCACTCATCAGTGTTGTAAAAATCGTTAGGCGCCAGTCGGGAGGTGAGGTAGGGACTAGGGACTAATTGGGATTAATCGGATTAGACTTTTATGTATAATTTTATACTTTTTATGAAATAATTTGCAAGTTTGGGGGATAATTTGTAAATTGGCGAATATTGAGGAGGTTAAATGTAAACATTCAAAACCTTAATTAAATAATCTAACCCTAAAGATAGAACAGCCCGTTCCCCTTCCGTTGTTCCATCACCGGCGGTCGCAGCCTTCCGTCAGTCCCGTCATCGGAGTCCCACGTCCTTGTCGGAATCAGCAAATCCGGCGTCGGAATGGGAAAATCTGGCGCTTATCATCGCCGGAACACCGCCGATTAGGACGATTTGGTCTGGCTTTGACCAATTTTGACTGAGTACCGCCTAGCACCTTCAATTTGGTGAAATCGAAGCGGCTAACCTCCGATTAGCGACTAATTGACGACTAACCGGAGGGTAGTCACGATTTTTACAACATTGCCACCCATTAGTCCATTACAAACCTGTTTACACCCTACCATCACCATTCCCTCCTCTTCCATCTGTTTATCTTCAATATTATGAGTTTTGAACAAATATATTAGTAAAAGTATATATATCATTGTGTACTTCTAATTGTAAACACAATGATTGATAACAAGTTTATATAATCTATAGAAACAATGATAAAAATAACATAAAATGATTTAAAATATAAAACATAATAATAAACTAGTAGATGCCCACGCGCGTTGCGGCGCACGCATCATGTTAAATGAATAAGGGTGTGTTGTAGTAACTGACGTGCGTTGATACATGTAAATGTGCATGGTGTAGGTGCAGGGTTGAGAATCCTGATGTTGTCGTACGTAGATGTGCGAGCACATTATATTTAGTAAACATATAAGCCATTTTTTATCGCATAACCAAAACGGAAATGTCTTTTGGGAAGAGTTAAGGTTACTATTTAAGTTTTTAAAGGGAAAATTATAAAGTAGTTTCTGACATTCAGATTATTTTTAAACATCACATAGTGACATGGTAGACTTCAGAGTTGATGTTGTAGGTTGGTCATGGTTTGTCATAAGTCTTGCAGAGTTCGATTATCTCATTCATATGGGTTTTCCACCACTCGTCGTCCCAAGCATTTGTTGTAGGTTTCTTGTGGCCTTCCTCTATTACATTTTTTGATATGGAAGGAGTTTCCTGTTTTTTTTCCTGCTTGACTGGTGTGGTTATTTTTAGTGGAGGCGACGCTGAAATGAAACAACTTTTAATTAGAAAGTACTAATGCAACGCATAATGTGTTGTTTTGACTGCATATATGTGTGGCGATATACAGGTTCATGTGTGTGTGTATATGTATCCAGATATGTATATATTAAAAAAAATGTTGCGTTTGCACATACCAGTTAGTGT
>BJCO01801342.1:0-11322 GCA_018326465.1 Flaveria floridana
CCAACTTGGTATCCATATGGATTGCCAGCGAGCATTTCGAGATAGAAAATATAATATGAAACAACATTTCTTAAATCATGGAGGCTATGATAATATTGAGCATGTTTTAAATAATCCACCTGAAGGTCAAAGTCGGGAGTCATGGGAGCGGGTGGTTGAGTTTTTCTCAAGTGAAGAACATAAACGCCTTTCTGAAAAAGGCGTAGAGAATAGGGCAAAACAACTCTATCCAAGTCTGCATGGTAGTCGATCATATGCTCAAAGACGATATTTTCAGGTAAAAAACATATATTATTTAATTATGTATTATTAATTCTTTTCTGTTATTATAAATATTGTTTTTAATAGGAGCAACAAACCGGGACCCCAAGTTACATCGAAACGTGGAGAAGGTCGCATTACAGAGAAGGGTCAGGATGGGTCAACCAAAGGGCAAAAGAAGATTAGGTAAGTTTAATATGTTAAGAATGTTATTATCATATGTTCATATGTATTTAATATATTATGTTTGGTGATCTTGACCCAATATAGTCTATATGCTATACATATTTGAGAACTGTTTTGTTTTGATAAGTTGTGTTTATATCTTGAAAATTAGGAATTTTATGTTATATTTAGTTATGATTTTGTATGGTTTTTTTTATTTGTTACAGTTATGCTGTCGAAATTTCATAAAAATCTTAATACCTTTTCATTTTGATTCTTTAAAATTGCAGGCAAAAATTGAAAATCAATACGCCCAAATGCAAATGGAGGCGGGAGAGTCGCCCGTTAATGAGATGCAATGTTTAGAGCTTGCATTAGGAGAAAGGCGTGGTCATATGAGAGGTGTTGGACGAAAAGTAAAAAATATCTCTCATTATGAAGAATCAAGTGGGTCATCATCACATCCGAATGAAGAAATGGAAGCAATAAAGCAACAAATACGAGAAATGCAAGAAAAGATGAATGAATTTGAAAGAAGAAAATATAATCCCAATAACAACGAAGGTGATGAAGATGACGACAATTAGGAAGTTAATTTGTTAGGTTTTTAAAAACTTAAGACATGTTTAGTTTGGTACTTTTGTCTTGTTTGGTATGTACTTAATTAGAATTGTTTGATATACGTTTAAGTATTGGTAATGTTTATGTTTCATTTCTTCGTATCTGATTTGAGTAATTATTTAGGTAAAAAACCTGGAAAAAAATCAAAATTTAAATAATAAATTATTTAACCAGAAACCCTATCGCGACGACATGTCGTCGCCATAGCTAAAATTAGAAAATAATTTTATTAATTTAATATTTTATTTTTTTATTAAATCAAAACACCTATGGCGACGACATGTCGGCCATAGGGTCGACGGGTTAAATATATTATTTTAATTTTTCAATTAAAAAAATTGGGAAAAAAATTAATCGCGACAAGCCTATAGCGACGACATGTCGTCGCGATAGGAGACAACGGCGACAAGGTCTACGCCGACGACTTTTTTTGACCTATTGCGACGGAACTACGACTACTACCTCTGTCGCGACGACATGTCGTCGCCATAGGCTATGGCGACGACAAATGGCACCTATGGCGACGACATTTGTCGTCGCGATAGGGGAAAAATCTTGTAGTGGCATTAGACGCTATTCACCGATCTAGCAACCACTGGGCGTCCCTAAGCATAAAAGAACACATTCTTATAGAACCTCACATAATTATGTAAATATATATCACCAATTTACTCAAACATAAACAAACATGTAGGTATCATCAATTACTTGCATTGCACCCTTAATCTTACCGGTACCACTTAGTACCAGTGTCAAAATTAGACAAAATTGAGTACAAGCACTTTTTTTTTTGGGTACCGGTTCGGTACAGTAGCAGTATCAGTACTCGATACAAAATGTTGATCCCTAAGTGGCGTTCTTTTGTAGATGTCTAGTTTCTAGATTATACAAACAGGTATTTTATACAATGATGCTATCATGGTGTGTTTATGGGTGCTTAAAATCTTTTTCTAAAAGAATTTTGAGGTGAAAAAAACTTCCTTCTCGTCCATATTGTATCACTTGTAATTTGTAAAGGTTGCAAACACGTAACTTCCATACACATGGTGTGTCGATCAGTTTTAACTTTAGTTTAGTACTTGCACTTAAAGTTGACATGGTGATTTTCTTTGTTTATTACATGTATGATATTGGATTATAAAGTGATTTGTTTTTGTTGCATTAATAATACTCCAGTAGGAACGCCATTCACAAACAAACAAACAAACAAACATACCCAGTAAATCCCAATCAAGAGCAGGGTCTCGGAGGGGTAGGTGGTGGCGAGTCTTTCCTTTATCTTGGGAGATAGAGAGACCGCTTCCGAAGAGACCCCCGACTCAATAACGAAATCAATAACAATAGCAATAGCAATCATAATAAACGGCATACAACAGACAGGTATAAAACACATAAATGTTTAAAAGGGCGTACATCAAATAAGCGGCAAGAATCGCGTACATCAAATAAACGCCATTCACAAAATGAACACAAAATTTGTAATCATCAAACACTTTGGATTACGATATAGAATAAAGGGCGTACCTGGTGTTGCAAAGAGCTCCCGCGTTTTCGCAGGGTCCAGGGAGGGTCCGTCCCATTTAAGGGAAGATGTACGCGGTCTTTCCCCCACATTTTGTGGGGAGGCCGTTTCCACGGATCGAACCTGAGACCTTCGGTCCCTTAGGAACAGCTTTTACCGCTGCGCCAAGTCCCGCCCTCGGATTACGATATAGAATGATATTGGAAAACAATTACTAGTAAGAAATAAACAAAAGAAAATTAAAGAGAAGCTAAGAACAAAGAAAAAAGGTGGTTGAGTATTTCTGTTCAACGATGGTCCTTAAAATAGATTTCGGGTCACCCAAGTAAGGCCCTTCCGTTTCCCAGAGTACAAAAATCTAAAAATATTGTACTATTGGGATTTGCCAAGCATCTGAAAGCATACCTAAAACAAAAGCGTTAAAAACAGAGAATGCTAGAAAATCTTCTTGTTGTGGTGTTAATTTGAAACATGCAAAAAGTAGCAAATTGAACATGGCATACATACCTTGTATTTATACCATGAATGCTGAAGTTGTTACAACCTTACCAGCCCAAGATTCATTATTTCAAGAAACAACAAAGAAACATCAGCCGTTGAAAACAGCCTTTCAACATGTACAAAAAGAATGTGTTGCTCAGCAAAGGCAATTCCTAGACCATTACCAGCTACGAGAATCTTCTAAATAGGTAAAAGAAAATGTGCCATGAAAGCACCACATTGTGCTCATCTTCCCGCACCCAATCTTGAGCCCGTGCTCGTGTTTGAGAGTGCATTTGATGCTTTTCACCAATCTGGCATCCACTGGGTGTCTCTAACCACAAAAGACGACATTCATATAGAAACTCATGTAATTATGTAATTATATCATCAACCATTTACTTACACATAAACAATCATGTATAGGTATTAACCCACACAATTAAAAGAGTAGGTAAATTATCTCTGGATAAGCACTCAAATTTCTTGTATTGCACCCTTAAAGTTCTTTTTTTTCTTTTTTTTGATTTTGTCTCTCCTTCTATGTGTGACAACACAAGTTCCACTGACAATCAATTTTTTTTTACAATTTTATGTTTCAACTCCCTAATTTTAAGCATCGATATGTCATTAAAACTTAGTACCAATACCACTAATTAGCACCATTGCTGGAATTAGACAAAACTGTATCGATACCTTTTTTTAGTCGGTACCGGTTTGGTACGGTATCGGTACTCGGTACTAAATGCTGATACCTAAGTGTCGTTCTTTTCACAGATGTCTACTTTATAGATTACACAAACAAGTATTTTATTCAATGATGCTATCATTATGGGTTTGCAGGTGTTTAAAATTTTAGCCTAAAGAATTTTGAGGTGAAAACACCATTTTGAGGTAAATTTTCTTTCTCGGCCTTATTGTATTACTTGTAATTTGTAGAGGTTGCTAACATGTAACTTCCATACACATGGTTTGTCAATCAATTTTAACTTCAGTTTAATACATGCAGTTAAAAAGTGACATACGAATTTTCTTTGTTTATTACAGGTACCACATAGGATTATAAAGTGATTTGTTTTTGTTGTTTTTAGTGATACTCAAGTAGGAACATCATTCACAAAATGAATATAATTTTTTAATAATCAAACATTTTGATTTATAATATAGAATGATGTTAAAAATGATTGCTTTTAAAGAAATAAATGAACAGAAATTGAAAAAAAAACTAAGAATAATGAAACATATGTGATTGAGGAGTTCTATTCAATAGTGGTCCCTTAAAACAAATTTCGGGCCACCCAAGTAAGTCCCACCTATTTCCCAAAGTATAAAAATCTAAGCATATTGCATTACTAGGATTAGCCAAGCACCTGAAAGCATACCGGAGACGAGCGTTAAGAGCAGGCAATGCTAGAAAAATCTTCCTGTTGTGATGTTTGAAACATGTAAAAAATAAGAACTAAAACAAGGCATCCATGCCTAAGGCATCCATGCCTTATATTTATACTATGAATACTAAAGTTGTTACAACCCAATCAGTCCCAAAAGTCATTACATAAACAACAGCTGTTGAAAACAGCCTTTTAGCATGTACGGATCAAGAGTGCATTGCTCGGTAGAGACAATTACTAAACCATTAGTGGCTTCAAGCATCTTCTGAATAGGCTAATGAGTGTGCCATGAAAGCGCCATATTGCGCTCATTGCCTCACATCCGGTCTCGAGCCCATGCTCATGTCTAAGAGTGCATTAGATGCAATTTACCGATCTGGCAATCACCGCATTTCCCTAACCATAAAAAAATATATCTTACGTAATTATGTAAGTATATCATCACCCATTTACTCACATATAAACAACACATGTCTTGGTATTTACCCACACATTTGAAAGTGTAATTAAAATTTTATAGATAAACACCTAAATTTCTTGTATTCTACACTTATAAGCCCCTTTTGATTTTGTCACTCCTCCTATGTGGGACAACACATGTTCCTCTAACACTTGATTTTTCACAGTTTTATGTTTCAAACTCCAAATATTTGAGTATCGATATCTCATTAATCTTAGTATCGGTAGATAAAATTGAGTTATCTTTTTTTATCGTACTAGTTCCGTACAGTTTTGGTACGATATCGGTAGTTGGGCACTAAATGTTGAACCTTAAGTGTTCTCTTTGTAGATGTGTGGTTTCTAGATTATACAAATAAGTATTTTATTCAATGATCGCTATAATTATGGGTTTGCGGATGTTTAAAATGTTTTCCTAAAAGAATTTTAAGGTGAAAATATGATTCTGTGGTAAATCTTCTTTCTCAGCCATATTGTTTCACTTCTAATTTCTAGAGGTTGCAAACATGCAACTTTCATACTCATGGTGTGTCGATCAATTTTAACTTCAGTTTAGTACTTGCACTTAAAGTTGACAGAGGGATTTTTTTTTATCTATTGTAGGTATGATATTAGATTATAAAGTGATTTGTTTTTGTTGCTTTAATGATAATCAAATAGGAACGTCATTCACAAAATGAACACAAAATTTTAATAATCAAACATTCTGGATTACAATATAGAGTGATATCAAAAAACAATTACTAGTAAAGAAATAAACAAAAGAAAACCAAAAAGAAACTAATAACAAAAAAAAAGATATGGTAGAGAATTTCTATTCAACAACAGTCTCTTAGAACAAATTTCAGGCCACCCAAATGAGTCTCTTTTGTTTCCCACGGTACAAAAATCTAAACATATTGTACTACTGGGATTAGCCAAACACCTAAAAGCATAAGTGAAACAAGAGCGTTAAAAGAGGAGAATGCTGGAAAATCTTCTTGTTGTGGTGTTTAAAACATGCAAAAGTAGCAACTTGAACAAGGCATACTACCTTGTATTTATAGCGTGAATGCTGAAGTTGTTACAACCTAGTCAGCCCAAGAGTCATTATTTAAAACAACAACAAAGAAACAATTGAAAACAGCCTTTCAACATGTATAGATCAAGAATGCATAGCTTAGTAGAGGCAATTACTAAACCATTAGCAACTATGGGCATCTTCTGAATAGGTAAAAAAATGTGTCATGAAAGCACCACATTGTGCTCATCACCATGCATCCGGCCTCAAGCCCATGCTCGTGTCTGGGCGTATTAGATTTTTCACCGATCTCGCAACCATTAGGTGTTCCTAACCTTAAAAGAACACATTCCTACAAAACCTTACGTAATTATGTAAATATACATCAATAACTTACTCACACATAAACAAACATATGTAGGTATTCACCCACACATTTACAAGTGTAAGTAAATTATTTGTGGTAAAACAAACTAATTTCTTGTAGTACATCCTTATAAGCCTCTTTTAATGTTGTCTCTCCTCCTATGTGTGACAACACAAGTTCCACTAATACTCATTTTTTATAGTTTTATGTTTAAACTTTAAAACTTTAAGTATCAATATCTCATTAATCTAATTTCATTTTAGACACTATTCGTTACGATCTGATCCTTATATTAATAACATGAGTGAATTACATGGATGGTCCCTGTGGTTACGTTGAAATTTTGGATTTGGTCCTTATAGTTTAAAATATCTGAATATAGTCCCTAACATTTTTTTCTTTTTCATATATGGTCTCTAGGTCTCTTAGTTAACTGTTAGTGATGTTAATTATTATAAAAATTAGCATTTTACTCGTATTAGCTATCTATTTAATTTACCTTTTAGACTATTGTCTTACTTTTATTTAATGAAAATTTTATATTTTTATTTTTCAAAATTTTTTATTTTTATATTTTTTATAATTTCATTAATAATAAGATTATTATTTAATAAAATACGTTTTAAATACACAAATAAAAAACTTGTTAAAAACATGTTTTTAAAATGTTTGGTTTTTTAACCGTTTATTTTTTATACGTCATTTAAAAAATATTTATTTTGACCGCCGCCATCGCCACCGTTTGACAGACCATCGTGAACCATCTTTGTCGACAACGATTATCTAAGTTTTTGGATGAAATTTATTCATTTCATATTTTCGGATTAAGGTCTTTATTTTAGGTTGTTGCTTCGGGTACTGGTACTCAAGTCTACAGGTCTGCACTGAATTGATTTTGATTTTGTGTAAGGGACTGTTTGACAATATCTGAATGATTAAGTGCTTAACCAATAAGAGCTCTGAATCATTAAGTGTTGAATCATTAAGAGGTCTGAACCATTAAGAACTAGTATATCACTTAACTATTCAAAGTCAAATGTCTGACCAATTCAGAAAAGAAATCTTAACCATTCAGCATTAGACCTCTTAACCATTCAGTATTAGTATAATGCTTAACCAATCAGAGGCAAATGTCTTAACCATTCAGACATTTGCTCACGAAATAAACAGTCTGAACCATTAAGTGTTGAACCAATCAGACATCTGAACCATTAATAGGCTGATTAAGAGACTATCAAACAACCCTTAAGTTTAATAAATTGGGTGGTGTATTTATCTGGCAGTTTAATCGGATGTTTTTAAAGGGTAGTTAATCAATATTATTTTTTTAGTTGTCCGAGGCTTTTGACTGTGTTACCAAGATCCAAAGTCAGTATTTCTAAGGTGTATTGTTGGACTCATGAAAAATATAGAAAAGACAAGCCTTAATGTCGTTACAAGTATTTCTTTATAATTAAATACATGTTAAACGATGAACTAATTTCCTTTTTATAGTCTTGATACATCTTAACCTTTGCAACACAGGATGAAGTGCAAAGATGCTCATATACCTTTACATTATCAGTGTCAGCCATAAGTGCTGGAGCTGGAGTCACATCCTGCACCATGAAGCTCCAGTCCACTTCTCGAGCAACTACTGCAGATTGCTGATTAGTAGGCTTTGTTGCAGCTTTGGTTATAGTAGGATATTGAGTGGCCTGTAGGGCTTTAGGGTTGGATCTTAGAGCCTTGCATTCCCTGGCAAAGTGTTCGAGTTAGCTGCAGTTGTAGCACTTTGCCTTGGTCTTGTCAAACCCAAAGTTGTTGTTAGTTGGGTTCTGAGGGTACTGCCTTCCTGTTCTTTTGAAGAACTTCTTGGCTTTGTAGATTTAAAGAGCCAGCTGCTGGACAATGTCCATGTACTCCATATCATCCGGGCTGAAGCATTCTAGATCATCAAAGCATAATTGAAAGTCACTAGAGTGGTCACTTCCTGAAACAAAGGCACAGCTATCCTGGAAGGGATTTTGCTAAGCCTGCTGAAACTCGGGTGTTTCAGGGAAAGTGATGTATGGCCCAGAGGATGAAGAAGGCTGTTGAGAGTAGTTCAGGTATAACTGGGACTGATTGGATCTTGGTCCTTCAGCAACATGAAGAGCATCGCTAGTAAAAGGACCAGAAATTCTATTCATCTGATGGCCTTTTTGAGTCTCCATCTTTACACGGTATCCATCAAGAATACCGAATAGTCCAGTCATTGTGAGAGTGTTTAATTTCTCTATTCTCTTGAAAGAGACATAGTAGAAAGTCCACTCTTGAGGAAGTGCACTCATAAACTTCCTTATTAGGTCTATTTTCTCAAGAGAAACTCCAACTGACTAAAGTGATGAGATAAGATCCATGTACCTGAAATATTGTTGGCTAAGAGTTTTTCTAGTAATATAGGTAAAGTTTTCAAACTATTGCTTCATGGAATCTTTCTTGGAGTCATTCAAACCAGAGTGCATCTGAGTCAAAGCATCAAAAAGTTCCTTGGTTGTCTTGCAGTACTCAAACCCTACCATGATGGAGTTTAGTATGGTTGTAAGCAGTACAATCATGGCTTTTCTATCGATGTCCATCTTCTTGTGGTCTTCATCTGAGTAATCTTCAACATTCTTTTCTATCATGGCACCTTTCCCATCAGGTCATGCCACCTTTGGTTTGTAAGGACAATTAACGCTAGATCTCCATATTTAGCTGTCTTGATACTTGATGAAGCCTTCAATCCGTATCCTCCAGGATCTGAAATTTTCAGGGGTGATGATAAGAGCTTTAGTCATTGTTCCCATTTCAAATTCCAAAGAGTTCTGGTTTGTGGCCATTTTGAGTGAGGTGAGTGTATGAGTGAAAAGTCAAGATGATTTGGGATGGTAAGATCTCACAATCAAGAGAATGGATGCTCTGATACCAATTACAGGATCGTGTTTTGTCACTCAACAAAGAACTATCACACAAGCTCATAATGTAAACACTCAGAATACACAAGAACAAAATCACACAAACAGATAAGTTGATCACAATATAATAAGAACACAAGAAAATAATTTTCAAGATACTTGTATATATTGCTTCTCAACTTAGATTTTACAAGATGGTTACAAGCTCAAGGAAGAAGACTAAAAGCTTATCTAACTAAGTTACAGGAGACTCATTATATACTAATATCTACAGCTGGATATACTTAGAAAACCAGCTGGGAAATTCACCTAGACAAAATACTATAGTTGCTATAAGTATGTTAACTAAGATAAAGTATTATCCTATTATTAGGTAGTCATGACAAGTCCATGACTTACCTTTTGTCACCAACTAAAGTTGGTAACTGTACTAATCTATAATGAGTAAACAATGGATAAAGTAAGGTCAAACATACCTATATAGAGAAGCTCCATACAGTCTGTCAGTAAAGTAGTTGACTTTACTGAACCTTACTTTTTTCCACTAGTCACAGTTGGTTCTTCCGAAGGTAAGAATACTTCGGAAGACATGAAGTCTTCCGAAGTCACTTTGGCTTCAGAAGAAATAACTTCTGAATCAGCTGCTCCTTGTCTTGGTCTTCATTATACTTCCGAAGAGTAACTCTCTTCGGAAGTTCTTCGTGCTTGGATACAGAAGACTCTTGACTTAGCTTCGGAAATGCAGCATTGTCTTCGGAAGTCCATTGTAGATGTACCAAAATAAAGCTAAGTATTGGGTTTTGGTTGCACCAGCCTCATCAGACCCAACAAGGTTCGTCATGTAAAATTTCCAAAAGTTAACTCATTTGATTATTGATTGATTAAGTTTTGATCTCAATTTATTTTGTGGAATTATGAAACATTTATAATTCAAGTGACTAGTCATATAATCTTACAACTTAGGTAACTAGACACGCGCGTTTAGATAATCATAAAATTCATATGAAAGGAATACATGCGCATGTAAAGATCATTCATACATACAAATTTATACATATATATTATAAGGTTTATATAGAGGCTAATGCAACCAAAGCAATCAAACGACTTCCTGCATGCATGCACCAAGTACCATGTAGAACTGCTATGGAAGTTTTATACTTTGCATGAGAATTATGCTAAGTATAAAATCTTCCAAAGTTCATACGGAAGCTTTATGCTCTGCACAACAAAAATTCTAAGTATAAAGTCTTCCAAAGCCAAAGACCAAATCTTTCGAAACCAAAGACGAAGTCTTCCGAAGCTTCAAAGACAAAGTCTTCCGAAGCCTAATGAAGTGAAGACTGATTTCTTCCGAAGACTTAGAAGAACATGCTTTTCTCTGATGTGCTTTTACAAAAGCTGACCAACTTTCCGCTGTAACTCTAAACACTCACCAACTTGCATATGTTGGTGAAAAGGTCAATGCTTACTGCACATTAAGGTATTTGTCTATAACTTTCAACTTTATGTACTTTTATTCTTTTTGTATTATATTAGGACGTGAGCTATGGCATGTCATAGTCACTAGTCAAAAAGGCAATCTGTCTTTTGACTCTACATTGATTTTGTTGTCATTCAATGTTCCAACTGGCTTTTAATTATGGCCGGTTATAGGGTGTAGTATAAAGTATCTCAATGTCTTGTGACTTATTTTTCATGCATTATAACTCTCGTAAAAGAACTTGAGATTAACATACATCATCCTTGAAAAACTTATATATATTGTTCTTAAGTTTTGTCTCTTTACTTACTTGTGTCCTTTGCATCTTACTCTTAAACTCTGGTTTCCTATTTGATATGTTAAGTGTTCTAACACTCTCCTCATTGTGAGACTGATTGTATTGACCATCCTTTAACCGGTCCTGCATATATACATGCTGAAACATAAACACAAAGTGTGTTGGTACACATGTCCCTAGTTCTAGTTCTAGTGAGCTCAAATGTAATTGACTTTCATTTTGTAACACTTATGTAATGTTTGATATATGAAATGGAAAACTCTTCTTTGAATGTTTATTGGTTGTTTAATGTTATATCTATTAATATGATTTATTGTTACATGCTTATATGAACATGTTATATAGGTTTACAGTTGT
>BJCO01801364.1:0-16883 GCA_018326465.1 Flaveria floridana
ACAAATTTTTTAAACCTTTTTGATAGTCCATTACCATATTACCCTCATTTCCAAGAGACTGGTGATGTTGCTGCTCGGTTTTCAAATAATCCGTCAAACCGATTCGACTTAGATGATGAAGCAACCGAGACAGATGAAGATTCCGATGCACCTAATCCTACTCAGCCTTCACAACGATTTTAATTATTGTGTTAATGTTATAATTATTGTATGGATGCTTTAATTATTATATAAATGCTATGCAAGTTTTATCTATCAAATATTTTATCTAATTACTCATGTGTTATATAAGGACAAACACAATAAACAGAAGTAGTTATATAAGGACAAACACAATAAACAGAAGTAGTTAATAAACACAATAACACGAAATAGTTAATAAAAAAGTTCAAACATCACAAGCACAAAATTACTAAAACAACAATAGAGAAATAATCATTCCACGTACTCATGGTTGTGAGTTTCGACACGTACTCATGGTTGTGAGTTTCGACACGTACTCATGTTATGACCCGGTTGTCTACATATGGAACATTTACGTACAACAGGTTCATTTGGATGATGACGAACATCCATCTCATTATGCATCCTGCGGGTGCGTCTCCTACCTCGTTTTGTTGTAACCTTTGATGGATCTGCTCTAATCCTGCAACCTGGGTCTGTCCAGTAATCAGGGTGACAAAGTGGGTAAAAATGACCACTATACTGCTTTTGATAAGCTACAGTAGTGTACACCTCATGCACAGTGTAAAAAGGTGACACACTTCTATGTCGGCAAACAGCAATCGCATGTGAGCACGAGAATCTTAGCATTTGCCATTTACCACAAGTTCATGTTCTATCATTGAACTCCATAGTATAAACATTTCCACCAGCTTGATTATTATTTATCTTTGACAAAACCCTGTATCTTGCCTCGTGGTGATCAAAATCTGTTATGATATGTTGTTGCCCAATAAGATCACGGGATTCAAACAAACGCCATAAGCGGGGGGTAAAGCTATGTTGCAAGTTGTTGCAATTTCCTGGTGTTTTTTATATTGCTCAACTGTTTTCTCAAACGTGCAATTAATAATGGCTTTAATTGGCATAAGCCTTACTCCCCGCAATGCGTTATTAAAACTTTCAGAAATGTTTGTCGTTAGGTTACCCCAACGACGCTGACTTTTATCATGTACAATCGTTCATTTTCTTTCTTTGATAGCTTTTAAATATTTCCAAGCTTCAGGCTTGAGACTTTGCATTTCAGCTACAAATAAATCATACTTCCTTTGTTGAGAGGTGCTTCCAATCAACCAACAGATCTTTTTTAAAGTAGACACCTTGAACTTGTGCATCATGTTACTACGCACGTGTCGAAGACAAAATCGATGAACCGCATTGTTTACCATATCTTCAACATTCTGCATAGCGGCGATAATTCCTTTATGTCTATCAGAAATAACACATAATTTTTTCCCCCTTACAATAAAAACATGATGAAATACAACATGGGACCACAAGTGCTGCAAAAACCAACTCCAACTATCTGTCGTTTCTTCGTCAACGATGGCATAAGCTACTGGCACTACATAGTTGTTTGCATTTTTAAAAACTGCAATTAACATCTTAGCACGATAGGATCCCTTCAAAAAAGTACAATCAACAGATATCACAGGCTGACTATACTTGAATGTGTTGATTACCGGACCAAATGCCCAAAACACGTATTTAAACATATGATATTGAGATGAACTAATCGGATGATGTAACCATTCCATAATAACTTGGTTTGTTTCTTGTAGAGCATTGATGTACCTTGGAAGTTCTTCAAAATTACTATCCAAGTACCGTATATTATCTCAATAGCATCCTTTCGATCTCTCCACGCTTTATTATATGAAACATCAACATTCAACGTGTGTTTTATATGTGCTTGAATTTGCTTGATGGGAAAAGTAAGGTCTTGGCGAATAAAGTGGATGATGTGATTTATAATATCTCTAGATTTCAAACCTCTATTGTTGTTGCCAACAACACTACCAAAGCAGTTGTGTGCATTGACCCATCTAGATATTCTCCACATTTTGTGATGTTTAGGCTTGGTAGCATACACAAACCAACTACATTCAGGACCAATGGGAAGATCACTGCTATAATTGGGGCTAGTTGTGTAGCATTTTGCTCTATACGCATCACTTTTACTTTCAACAACAAACATTTCCCGATTACGTGCAACATTCCATAACTGCACCGCATGCGTCAAATCATATTTTGATTTAAAGAACATGCCCACATGGATTTCTTTTGTTTCTTCATTCCATACATCCATGTAGTCTTCATCATCAAAATCAGCAGCTTCATAATCTCTTAATTCTCGAGGATCTTCAGAAAATGTCACCTCCCCGTAAGAGATTCCTTGACTAACCAGAAAATTATGGTGCTCACCAATCTCGTAGCCATCTTCATTGTCGGTTGATTCATCGCGTGACGGAACGGATTCAGTATCTTCACTTCTTTGTGAACCATCATCATCTGAGTTATCAAACCCTCTGTGTTCATCGTCATGTAGATCAACATTTGAAATATACCCCACGTTAAAATTGCTTGACGGACCGGCTTAATGATCACCTGAACTTGCATTACCTGGAAAGGTAGTAACTGTTTGTTCAGGTGATTCGGATACAGAAAACCCTCGTAGGAGATCCATACAATTTGATTGTTTGAGTGACATTATTGGATCCAAAATTACGTGAATATTTCCAATGAATTTTTCCACATAATCTGCCACTTGATACAATACTTCAAGACTCGAGTCATTAAAAATTTCAGATGTTTGAGAAAAACCGTCGTACGTGTAAAATAGTTTGAACTTCAGATTATAATATTCTTGTGAAAGTTGAAGATGATCGTAAATGAAATCAACAAACACTTCGTATGAAATTTTTTAAAGAACAATAGTGGTACTTCTGGTAGAAGCATCACACATAACATTTTCATTCACAAAGGAAACATCACCACCCCAGTATATTTGGATAAAATAAGGTCTAGACATGATAAAATTTATTGGTTTGAAGAGGTTTTGCGTTTAAGTTGTTTCAGGATAAGTTTTTTTAGGTGAAGATAGTATGGTTTGAGAACGTTTTGATTTTTTGTTTGAGGATTCGGGATAATGAGATTGTTGATGGATTTGAGGGGTTTATATCCGACCAAAACCCTAATTTACCCAAGAACTCGCCCATCCCACTGGCGGGTTCTTGGGCTTATGTCTTGTCACTGTCTCACACACACAGACCGTAGCAGTCAAACATCCTAGAACTCGCCGGTGGCATTGGCGGATTCTGAGGAAAAAGACAACCCCTGGAATCTTGGCAGGGCACGAATTTTAGAAAAGGAGAACCCACCAATGCCATCGGCGGGTACCCCTTATGTTTAACTTTTTTTACCCCACAAGTCAACTAAATTTTAAAATTAACCCCATTAATAAAAAAAATTCCCAAAATATATATACCTTTCTACACACATCAAATATTCTTTGAGGCCCGTTAAGCCAGACCATGGTAGTCCGCGACCATCACGGTGAACTTCTACCCCTAAGCTTGGCTGTCCGCTATGAGGCCTTGTCTTCTAACCCTCGACCCCTCCATGGCGGACCGTTATGGTTACCTTTAGACCTGTAGGTCCACTATTGTCTCATATTCTTAATACTCTAGAAATTTTCTATTTTCACTAATTTCATTCGCGTATTCGACCTGTTTATGCGCGTGATAGCTCGTCCATTGGGTTGAGGGGTCACACCTTGGCTAAAAAACCTGATCAAATCGTAATACTCTTTGAAAAACCATCGTTAGAAGCGTTAAAAATTAAGATTTTTACCCATTAATAGGCAATTGATATCTGAATGGACCAAATATTAGGAACACCAAAACACAAATTATAAGGATTATAAAGTTGGACAAATCAGTGTAGGTCTACCGGTAGTGTTGATTTAGAAAAATACATGTCACTTCTACCATGGGGTGGGTTGTTAGTGTAATAGTGGGGACAAGATACCACAAAGCCTTATGTGGTCCTGTCGTATGGTTATTCGGCTCACTAATCTCTAATATCACATTTCTATGTTTTACTAATATCACATGCAAATGTGATTGAATTTTAACTTAAGCTCTAAATTATCACATTTCTATGTTTTACTGTTCTTTAACATGCAAATGTTGGATTCACTGTACAATTGGTGTAACCTATGTTACTAAAAGGCTACACAACGTTTATCATTAGTCGTATTGTAGTTATTACCAAATCTTTATACTACAAACATGATTATATCATGTAAATATATTGGGATCTCAATCCAATTAAATAAAATATATGACTTGAACCATATTTCCTAGGAACAATTCTTTCGATCCACATATTCTAGCTTATTGTTTTAAATCATTTTCGTTTCATGGTTAGACCTTTTTAATAATGAATAGTAGTACTAATAACAATAAATCAAGTCCTAGATATGATTTTCAAGTTATAAATAATATTTAAACCTAGCTTTTTACATGTGAATGACAACGTGTAAAATCCCTTTAGACAACGTGTAAAATCCCTTTATAACATTACATCCACACGAGTCACGACCTAGCTTATAATGTCATGCCATGGTAAAAGTGTGTATCATTAATTCTTTCTCTCCAACCTCGCAAATGTTTCTCATACAACATACCATATAATAATTAAATCGTGTATGATTAAGTCTCAGTAAACCCAGTAAAAATATCATGCGTATTTAAACGACAAAACACCAACCCTCCTAAGATCCATCTACTGCTCACATAAGTATAAATATCAGATATCAATAATCTATTTAAAAACTACATTCCGTATAATTAGTGGGTGTTTGAGATTGTCTTTTAAAACTCTTTTTGACTTTTTGGAGGGGTAAAAAGATAAAAATACCCCTCTAAAAATCACTAGAAGTTAAATAATGATTTTTAAAGGAGTATTTTTATCTTTTACCCTCTTATATTATATTATATCATAGATCATTTTATCATATAATCAATAGTAGAAAAACTAGGAGGAGGTTGCAGGCTATCCCCAACCCCATACACCATCCCTCTTTACTCCTCACTGTCACAACACAAACACACACAAACACACACAAACACCATCATCATCATCATCATCATCATCATCATCATCATCATCATCATCATCAATTCATCATCATCAATTCATCATGCTCACAGATATTCAATCAAAACCCTAGATGATCACCTACAATGGTCTTCAAAGGCAGATTCTTCCACTCTAAGAAATCATCGGACATTTCAAGCCCCGAGGGCTCCAACAGCCCCCGATCCACCGGCTCAAGCTCCAACTCACCGATCAAATCCGACAAGAAGAAAGCCAAATCCACCGCCAAAGACGACCACCACCCCCCGATCGGGTCCTCATCGCGTCAAAATCAAGTCAAAGATGCGTCAATTTCGACTTCAATCTCGAAGGATCACTCGAGGAGTAAGAAGGATCATGGAGTTAAGGTGCAGAGTAGCGGCGCCGGAAAACCTAGCTCCGGCGCCGGAACGTCGTCGGGATCGGGGAGTTTGAGCCGGAAAGGGGCGGCCGAAAACCTAGCTCCGGCGACGGTTTCGCCGATTCTGGCGTCGTCGCTAGGTTTGAACCGGATTAAGACGAGATCTGGACCGCTGCCGCAGGAGAGCTTCTTTAAGTTTGATGGGAGTAATAGCAAGAGTAAAACTGGTAGTAAGATGTCTTCACTTGGTGCTAGTAATCTGTCGAAATCGAAAAACGGTGATGGTGGTAATGGGAGTGGTTTTAAGGAGGGATTTGGTGGTGAAATGAAGAAGATGTCGGTTAATTTGGGGAATGAGGGTGGGGGTAGTCCGGACCGTATGTCTACTGAAAGCCTGCAGTCGAGAGATCATACTTCTAATGTTTTAGGTCGGTCTCGATTGCACAATGGCGAATCTTCGTCGGATACTGGTATGATTTCTTGATAATTTATGAACTTGTATGTTCTTGTTAGATTTCCCAGCATTATATGCTATGTTAAGGATGTTACTATGTTAGTGTTCCATCATGGTAGATTGGTAGGTAAAAGAACAGTAGACATTACATGATACAGTTTTGTTGGTGAACTTAAATACGTTGAACATTTGAAGTTTAAGGCAGGCCCAATTCACAAATTATAAGCAATCAGCCAATCACTCATGTTTGTCGGTTGGATTCGTGTTCGTTAATGTAGGGACTTGAAATATCCCAGCTTTTACAGAAGCTTAATGATGTGAAGTTATGTGCTTCCCGATTAGGTTCTGCTAATCACGGAAGTTCTAGGAATATCTTAAATATAAATATAAGTAAATGGAATATGGTCTATATCTTGCTTGGTTAGGTAATGTTATGTCATGTATACAGGTAATTGTATCTTATATATGATGAAAATATTTAATGTTTTCTTGAACATTGGTTTTAAAGTCTGCAAACATGTATCATGCTAACACCTTCATGCTTGTTGTTAGCTATGAACTAGCTTGAAACTGCCTTTCTGTTCCGTTTTGGGTTAGGACGAACATTCCTGACAAAATATATAGAAGCTGTAGAATCATGATAAATTGGTTACCGGAGCACACATGTTTCTTAAATGATGGAATTATTTTTGATGGCACATTGTAGCTTCCAGTGACTTCAATTTTAGATAGTTAAGAATTTACCCATCTTTGCTTATTCTTTAGAATGGCATATCCTTATTTGAACCCACATATATACAAGCTCTACTATCTACTAAGCGCTTGTTGCTATCCATTAAATGCCAACTAACCATTATGATTTAGACTGAGCTTTAATAGGAAAAGTTAGACTAGAAAGTTACAAGTGGTTTCTTTAAGCTCAAGTGATTTTTGATAAAATTTCTCATCACCTTTTACATTAAAGGCTTGTCCTCTTTTAGCGATTAGTATGAAAAATATGTTTTTATGCAATCTATCTGTCGGTATATTTAATAACCTTTTAGAGTGTTTAATAATTTATCATATGAATAATTGAACATGACTATGTGATAATCTATCACCCAAAGAAGTCCAACATTTGACTTTCCTTTTTACTATTGTTTAGTGCCTAAAGCCTTAAATTATGAGGTGCCTTACCTCTAATCTAATTAATCAGCCACTTACTACTAATGCACTTAATAAGTCACTTACTAATACATTTAGTCCATCATTTAATTGAAGCATCAAGGGCGTTAACTCTAATATCTGCACCAAAAGGTTGGCTAAAAAATCAACAGCGTAACCTGAGGAGGATCTGTATTTTGTAGCATAAAAATCAATAAAATAAAAACTTTGTTGAAGAAAATGTTATGTAGAGCATGAAACATAGATCACATCTGACAAGGTATTGCAGCCCCTATATGGTTTGAAAGTTCTGTTGGATGCCACTTGTAAAATTGAGATATATTGAAGTTCTATGTTTAGTAGCTTCTATGAGTTATTATGTAACATTCATCATTTAAAAAAAATTGTAAGTTATAGATGATGCTTAAACTTGAACTTAATAATCAGATTCGGGGTTGCCTCTTGAGTATCCTGTATCTAATTTTTTTTTGGATTTTAGCTATTGATAAATAGATAAATTGTCTATAAATAGCAGCTGCACTTAAAGGGAATGGAGTTTAGGCTTTATATGCCACAATTAGCACACAAAGAAATCTTTTGTAAGTGTGAATTTATATCATTTTACTCATTTGTAGAACACTCTAAATATCTTGATGTGACGTCTGTAAAGTTATGGCAATTTTTTTAATTGATAGTATTATAGTTATACTCCTTTGTTTTATCATTGGTCATATAATTTTATTCTTAAAAACATATACTGTTTTTTTTCGCTATTGAGTGTATGTGATATGGCTTCTCCAATATGGGATAAACTAACCTATGATGTCTTAACTTTCAGATCTGTGTATTATGAAAAACAAATAGAAGAAATTTATGGATTCCTACTGGGCTGAAGCCCATCTATTGTTTAAGTAATTATCTCAATTTAATTGCACGGAATATTCTGAAGATGAATGAGGGGCCATTATGAGAAGAAGAAAAGTACTGTGGTCAATATAAAAGAACCTAAAATTTCACTGTAGCTAGGAGTTTCAAATTAAATAGATAGATAACTGTGAAACTAATGCTTGCATCTAATTTTTATACTTCTGGCATTTTGAACCTATATGTATAACAATACTTTTGAAGTTTATAACATTGTTTTCAGGTAAGGTATACATTTATAGTTCATATTGGATATAAAATAACAGAAATGAGTTGAGGGTATCAATCATACACATCTGATAGTAGTTTTTATTGAACATTCTACCACTTTTATGGCTAAAAAACGTTTATTAAAATTACTGAATTTAGGGCACTTGAATTTGAGGGGATACTCAGGAGGCTTGAGGAGCTCAGAGGTTTGTACTCCAGAGATGAAGGTAAGGTGTTGTGATGTGGCTGGTAAGGTGACAATCTTGACCCATTTACTTACAAAGGGGTCGATTTGGTTTTTTATCTATAATATGTCAAATAGGTAAAATCAAATAAGTTATCTAAAAGGAAACAGGTCATATGCCGTTTAAAGTGTATATTAATGGTAGAAAACCTCTTGAATCAATTTATTTTAAAATTTTGGATAGTATTAAAATAATTCAACTTTCGGTTATATTTGACACACTATTTATTTATAAATGAGTCAATCTGACCTCTACAAGATTACCTGTTAGGCCGTTATACAACCTGCTTATTTGTGCCACATTTACGGTGTGACACAGCTTCTGTCCTAGCTACGCTTCTAGTCTTAGCAAAATCAGTTCTTCACATTCTGAACTTAAAAATATGTTCTGCATTTTGTAGACATCATATGATTGTGAAAACCCAAAGGAATCTGAATCTCCTCGCTTCCAAGCTATACTTAGGGTTACAAATGCACCTAGAAAGAGATATCCTGCTGACATCAAAAGTTTCTCCCATGAACTTAACTCAAAAGGCGTACGACCTTATCCATTTTGGAAGCCTCGTGGCTTAAATAACTTAGAGGTAAATATATATCTTATGTACACTCAGTGCTATTATTTTTCATTTTTTTGTTTGTTTGGTTGGTTGGAATGAGACAAGCAAGGTAATGGAAATATAACTACACCCTGTTATCATGCTTGGTTGGCCTATAGGAATGAGATGGGTTTTCATTTCAGTTTTTTATATTATGTATATAGAAATAGTTTTAACATTACTCTATATATTTTAATGGAAGTGATTGAATTTCTTTGTATAACTAATAAATTTAAAATCTAAAATCTTAGATGATATTTTTAATAAATAATAAAAAAGGGCGTACTCGGTGCTTGACTTAGATCTGATATACGCAGGCTTACCCTACACTCAAGAATGTTACAATAAAAGATATATTTTCTATTTGTTTCTGGAAAAAAAGAAAGTAAAACTAAAGTTTTCAGTTTTCTTCAAAAAGATTTCAGTCTATGAAGATTAGATGTAATTTTTCATTCTATTTCATGATGGAACAGAAGAAAAAACTGTCCATGGGGTGAATATTAACCAATTGAAAAGATTCCATTCGATCCCATTACACAAAACAAACATGTTTTCATGTTTCAATGGAATGAACCATTCTGTTTGCTTCTTTGATCCCATCATACCAAGCATTACCTTATTGTTTTTTTCGTTTCACCTTGAGCAGGAGGTTTTGGTAACTATACGAGCAAAGTTTGACAAAGCAAAAGAGGAAGTTGACTCTGATCTACATCTATTTGCGGCTGATTTACTCAACATTCTTGAAAAAAACACAGAAAGTCAACCTGAATGGCAAGAAACTTTAGAAGATTTACTAGTTTTAGCTCAAAGATGTGCTATGACTACCCCTGGAGAATTTTGGCTGCAATGTGAAAGCATTGTTCAAGATTTAGATGATAAACGTCAAGAACTTCCAATGGGAATCTTAAAAAAACTTCATACCCGCATGCTTTTTATTCTCACAAGATGTACAAGATTACTACAGTTTCACAAAGAAAGCGGATTGGCTGAAAATGAACTCGTGCTTCAGCTAAGACAATCTTTACATTCTGCAGATAAAAATATTCATCCAAAAGCATCAAAACCACCATCAACAATAAAATATTACAGTCAAGAACAACACAGACTGCATGATTTGGGTTCGAAGAAAGATCAGCCAAATCAATATGATGATTCTATCCCTACATCTGGTGTAGAAATGGGTAAAGATGCAGATTTTGACTTGGAATCGCCAACAGGCCGAAACCGTATGGCATCATGGAAGAAACTGCCATCTCCTGTAGGAAAAACTTCTAAAGATGTTGTAGCTCCTGTCAAGGAAAAAAAGGTAATTTCTCCCGAGGTTCCTACTGCTAAAGATTCACACACAACTACCTCTAAGCATCAGCATAAAGCTTCATGGGGGTGGGGGGACCACCAATCAAATTTTGCAGATGAAAGTTCAATAATTTGTAGGATTTGTGAAGAAGAGGTTCCTACTTTACAATTAGAAGATCATTCTAGAATTTGTGCAATTGCCGATCGTTGTGATCAAAAAGGTCTTCGTGTGGATGAACGATTGGTTAGGGTTTCTGAAACACTTGAGAAACTGATTGAATCTTATGCACAAAAGGATTTGACTTTGGCTGTTGGAAGTCCAGATGGTGCGAAAGTGTCTACTTCAAGTGTTACTGAGGAATATGATGTGTTGTCTCCAAAACTTAGTGATTGGTCTAGAAGAGGGTCAGAGGATATGCTTGATTGTTTTCCAGATGGTGATAATCCGGGAATTATTGATGACATGAAAGGTGTGACATCATCCTCTATGCCATATAAAACACGTTTTGGGCCGCCCAAATCAGATCAAGGAATGACAACGTCATCTGCTGGTAGCATCACTCCTAAGTCACCATTGTTAACACCTAGGACTAGCCAGATAGACTTGTTATTGACTGGGAAAGGTTCTTTTTCAGAACATGCTGAACTTCCACAGGTATAATCCAAGTTTTTTTTTTCTTTCACCAATTACCAAGCGGACCGTTAGTAAGTATTTTTGTGTGTATAACAGTTGTTTTCTATTTTATACTGTCATGGCTATATATATCTTAGGATTAATGTACTCAAAGGCAACCCAAGTATTCAAAAGGTTCTACTATGGTTGCCCAAGTATCGACTTTATTTCATTTATGCTCATCCCGGCAAGAACAAACCCGGCAAAATGTTGTAAGTTGACAAAATGTCCTGAAGTTTAAAACTCTGGACACATCTAGAGTTGCAAGCTGACAAAAATGGTTAAAAATTTGCTCGTTAAATAGAAAAAGTTGTTATAGGTGATTTAAGGACATTTTTGTTGATTTACAACTCTAGAAATAACATAAGTTTTGAACTTAGGGTCTTGTTGTCATTTTGTAACTTTAGAGATATTATAAACTCAAAACTTAGGGTCCCTATTGTCCTTTTACGATATTTCAATACAATTTTGGCTGGATGGCATAAATAAAACCTTTTTTATAATTGTGTGGCCTATGTATAAACCATCCTTTTATTTTATGTTCAGCTAGTAAATTCAACTACGAATTTTTCAGATATCTATGTGAAATTGCTTCATACATATGAAGCATGTATGAATGTTTCTTATAGCTGTATTCGATGCTAAATTATGATAATAAAATTGGACAATGCTGTTTGTGGTCAAACCATGCACATAAAAGAAACTGTCTTTGAATATTATCTGGTGATGATCCCACATTCCCACTCACAAAAGAAACTGTATATTGAGATGTGGCGAGGAGTGTTCCTGGCTTCTTGCACACAGTTGAAACTTGAAAGGAGCATTGGTTAAACCAGCCCCTTAAAACAGTTTGTGTGGGTTGATGTGTCAAAGTGGATGCCAAAACAGGTTGGGTTTGATTGACCCAAAGACATTTTTAGTAATTTTGTAAAGCTCTATAGACAATCAATGTGTTAAATATTATTACGTATGAGGGGTATATATTGCCGATGGACAACCCACATTAACCAACCTAACTTTTTTGCATTCAGCAATCTGATTTTGCTTATAACTATATTTTATTTTCACATTATGTGATGTTTAGATGTATAATAATCTAGCAATCATGTAACAATATTTGTACCTTACACTAGAACTGATTGTCTATCATTTTGATTTGTTGAAATAAAACTATATGATTTGAGGGTGTTTTTTAATTATGTAGATGAATGAACTTGCTGATATTGCTAGATGTGCTGCTAATACACCTTCAGATGATGATCGCTCTCTACCGTATTTGCTAACTTGTCTTGAAGACCTAAAAGTTGTCACTGACCGCAGAAAATTTGATGCTCTTACTGTTGAGACATTTGGAGCACGGATAGAGAAGCTTATCCGGTGAGATTCGTTCCACTGTTAACTATTATTATTTGTGTTATTATTACTAACTTATTATTATTGTTGCTGTTGCTGTTTGGGCTTGTTTAAGGATCAGTTTACACTCGTACTCAATGAACTTAATTGAATCAAATTAATTAGGTAGTGAAATTATGATTAGGGTTTTGAGGGACTGCAGCCTAATTGAAGAGCAATCAATACATACAAGAACACAGAGAGAATAAGATTCTTTGTTTATGATTTGTTGAAATTATACAAAACTGTTGTAATTAATTACACGAATCTAGAACAAATTCTTTGGTCAATTCTAGGAATTTATCACTATTGTAATCAATTACATAAATACTCCTAACGTCACGCAAAGGTTCTTTGAAAGCGACTTGTTCCCTTGAATAGACTCTGAACAAACTTGGAACAACTTCTGCAGTAGGACCTTTGTGGTCGGTTGCAAGTTATCCTCAATGGTAGCTTGAAGGGCAGTAGCATATTGCCTTCGTTAGCAACTTGTCTTCTACATAAACCTGACCCGATAAGAGCCATAGCTCAGTACTAACGTGATCTAAGTAGTAAGTAGCAACGTCAACCAGTTTTAACTCTTTGGCAGTAACCGACGTTCAATAGTAACTAATCAGTAATTACCTTGACTCGATAAGTTGTATTTACCTCGATAGTAACAAGTTGCCATTAGTAACAACTTGTTATATCAGCAGCAAGCCACATCGATAGAATTCTTTTTAATCCATCGGTAATAGTGGCACTTAGGCTCAGCAGTAGCAACTCTTTGAAGCACATCAGTAGTAAGCTCCTTCAGCATTAATCATTAAAAATAACCTTTTCAGCAACAATTCAGCAAGCGCTAGCAACAATTATCGATGGAATCACTTCGAATTTGGTGATCAGTTCTTAGGGGGGTAAACCTAACAATTATTATTATTATTATTATTACTATATTTAGAGGAAATCGCATCTTATTCCAGGACTTGCACATTTGAATGCGGTCTTAGTTAGAGGTGGCACAATGAGCAAGTTGTTTAACGAGTCAAAATGCATAATAAAGTACAAGTCATAATGGGTCGGGTTATCCAAAAAACTTTTTTGTTTACGTAAATAGATATTTTAATGGGTCAAAATACATTTTTCCCAATATTTTTAGATTTTTTGATTAGTAGTTATTGTCAAATGGGCATTGGGTAAAGGATTAAAATGTATAATGTAGCACAGGATGAATGGGTGAGGTTGAATTGACCTGATACACTTTTTTGTCTAAAGCTTATAGATTCGTGATAAATAATTAACCAGGGTCAAGTATGATTACATGATTATATTATAACAGTAGCAACATACTTTTTGATAAGAAATACACTTTGACGACTTTCGAACCATTCTACTTGTTTCTTTTGGCTAATCTTTTTATTTTACTTGTTTGAAACGTTAGAGATAAACCATAGCCCACATCAATCTATATAAGATAAACGGTCACATTGTTACCTCTAGCACTAGTGCATTTACATAACAACCTATAAAGCAGTCATCTAGCTTTCAGTTAAACAAGTCAGTTTGCAGAAGCAGTGTAAACAAAACAGCAATAGTTTTAAAAACCATATGGACTTTAGTTGAATTTGCAGATAACCCTTGGACTTTATTTTGCATGATTAGCTCCTTGGACTTCTATAATGTAACAGAAAGGTCCTTTATACAAAGTTTATTAATCATGCTAAAAGAATGTAATGATTGAGTCATGCCAAAAAGAAAGAATTTCTGTTAAGTTCTAGTCAAATATCTGATTATGCCAAACAAAATCCACCGACTTGTGTGCGAGAATTTAGTGAAAATCCATGGTTATTTGACATTTCGATTTTCGCCTTATACAAAATATGAAATGTTTTACTCTTCTCTTATGAGAAAACAACTTTCATATGCTTGTCAAACAAACATAATAATTGTATTACTTTTAGGGAGAAATATTTGCAGCTATTTGAGTTGGTTGATGATGATAAACTTGATATCACAAGTACTGTCATTGATGAAGATGCACCATTGGAAGATGATGTTGTGCGTAGCCTTAGGACCAGTCCGATACATTCATCGAAAGATCGCACTTCTATAGATGATTTTGAGATTATAAAACCAATCAGTCGTGGAGCATTTGGTCGTGTATTTTTGGCAAAAAAAAGAACAACAGGGGATCTCTTTGCTATTAAGGTACATTGAAATTGTCTAATTGCTTAAATGCCTGTTTAATTGTTTAATGCTTGAGCTGCATGTGATTGTACCCACTGATAAATTATGGTTATTTGTTGCATTGTTTGTTTTTATGTTTTAAAATGCTCTTTCTAAAAAATAGGATTTCTTCTTCGTTATTTTTCACAAAGAAATATGCTCTTATGTTATACTATGACTGTATAGTAATGGAGGCGATATTTTAGACAGGAAAAGAAGACATCTGAACTTTTCATACAGATTTTTAAATTTTCCTTGAAGGTGGTAGAACAGTGGGTTGGGTAACTAGTCGAAACTATTTATTTTGAGTATGGGTTGGCATTGATCTGACTTAAAAAAATATTAGTTCAAAAAGTGGTTTTCTTTCTACATGGTTTTGTGTGTTGAATACAATTATAGTAATATATTCAATAATATTCTTGTTTTTAAATAAAACTAGTATTAATTCCTCGCGTTGCGGCGGGGGCCTAAAATCTTAAAAAAGCCAAGTCGAAACGTTGTTGTAAATTCGCGCAGTAGATGTAAGAGAAACAAAATACTGACGTCGTTGAATACATTTGAAACTATATATAAAAAAACGAAATCGTAAAAAAACCCGTGCATTGCGGCAAGGCAGACGTCGTGAAAAAAATTTAAAGAATATTATATTAAGCCGAATCAGTTTCGCTCAAAATCTATACCAAAATGTTGGTAAAATAAGTATTTGAAAATTTATAATAGGTTATATTTTAAAAGTTATAAAAATAGTTTATTTAAAATTAATTATAATATGAAAATATTTATGTATTGGAAAAGGATAAAATGAAGAGTTGAATATTAGCCCTAATGTTTAACAAAATTACTTTTTTGCCATAAGAAACCATGCATCAAAAGGTTATACTATATGCTTAAGTCATTCTCTTTGAAACTATATATAAAAAAACGAAATCGTAAAAAAACCCGTGCATTGCGGCAAGACAGTCGTCGTGAAAAAAATTTAAAGAATATTATATTAAGCCGAATCGGTTTCGCTCAAAATCTATACCAAAATGTTGGTAAAATAAGTATTTGAAAATTTATAATAGGTTATATTTTAAAAGTTATAAAAATAGTTTATTTAAAATTAATTATAATATGAAATTATTTATGTATTGGAAAAGGATAAAATGAAAAGTTAAGTATTAGCCCTAATGTTTAACAAAATTACTTTTTTGCCATAAGAAACCATGCATCAAAAGGTTATACTATATGCTTAAGTCATTCTCATTATGCTTTTTAAAGTATAGATAATATATAACGTAACGTATATTACAAATGTAGATTAATAACAAAATACTTGTTTATTGCGTTGTTATTTTAATATATTGTAACGTATATTAGAAAATATAGAATAACAATAAAATAACTGTTCTTTACATTGTTATTTTATTTAATGTAGTGCAAATTACAAAATATATAATAAAAATAAAATAACCGTTCATGATTTTGTTTTTTTAATATAGTTTACCATTACCATTATGTATATTACAAAATATAAAAATAACTAAAACTATAGAAGAGTTTTATTTAATATTTCAATTACTTCAACCAAACCGGATGTCGGTCTAGCTATTAGAACTTCAGTCATAACGTAATTCAGCTTATTTTCTTGATATAACTTTAATACTAAAATTACAAACATAAATGCATATTCATTGTTAACAAAAACTTGATGATATTGATACTGTGAACTTTAGATTACGACTTGAATACATGCATAAACAAAAATGGATCATATGGTAACCAAGAAGCTAGCGAACAAAATCCATACGAATTCCAACTTTTTTAAAACAAGGAAAATGCATATATTATAGTTTTATAAAACTAGTTACTACTAAAAACACTAGATAAGTAAACTAAAACCAGACATATAAATTCAGTTTGAGCCGCTTGGAGATGGCGCCTGATGTCCCATGCCCCCAAGGCTCGGTCCTGAATTCTTTTGCTACATAATAGCCGCACCCTAGTTTTTGCCCCCGCCTTGTGGAGGTGGCACGTCATGTCCCGGGCCCCCTGGACTCGGTCCTGAACTCTTTTGATACATAATAGTCACATCTTTGTTTTTGCCCCCGCCTTGTGGAGGTGGCACGTCATGCCCCGGGCCCCCTGGACTCGGTCCTGAACTCTTTTGATACATAATAGTCACATCTTTGTTTTTGCCCCCGCCTTGTGGAGGTGGCACGTCATGCCCCGGGCCCCCTGGACTCGGTCCTGAACTCTTT
>BJCO01801396.1:0-15367 GCA_018326465.1 Flaveria floridana
CAGGAGGAGGAGGGGAAGACCCATCAACGTGGGGCAGTAGGTTCTGAAAGCTGAGGATGGGAAGCATCTGGTTGCGCCATAACAGGTAGTTGGCTGAGGATAGCTTTACAGTGAGCATGTGGAGTAGGGTATTGAGAGGAATTGAGCCATCAGACATGTTGGAGGAGGAGGCCATGAGGGAGAGGAAGGGGAAGATGAAAGAAAGAGGTAGGTGAAGGGATGAAGAGGAAGGATGAAGAGGAAGGATGAAGAGGAAGGCTAAGTGGCACGGCTTTTGGCTGATACCATGTGAGAATATGAATGCTTACCTTGAATGAAGGCAGAGGCACACAATATATAGATAAACAATTTACAACAAGGTATATAGACAATAAGAAAATTACATAAGTAGCCATAAACTAAGTGTGTCTAATAGTTACTACATAGAAATTGTTTGTTTCTATATGACTAACATGATTGTGTTTAGTGTGAGTATATCGAATAAACAAAGTTGCAAATTTACGTATTGAGAAATTTTTACATAAAAATGTTTGTGTTTTTTTATTCTGCAACCATATGAGCTTGATATACACAGTTAAAATTCATCAATACTGTCTAGGTTCATGGTTTAATTTAAAATAGTTAAAACCAGATCATAAATGCCCTAATATGATCTTTTAAGATAAAGGAAAAGGGAAATTGCGAGTCAACAAAATCTAGCATGATGTGGTGGTTGATAGATTAAAGTGAGAGTAAGAAAGCTATCAAAAGCAAAAGCGTATGCAATGGCATGCAAAATGTAATCGATGTTTTGTTAATAAAAACATACATAAATAATTGTTATTATTAATCCAAAGTCCAAACACATGGCATATTAAATCCATCGACTGAATCAAACAAAATTATGACATCTCAAATATATGAAACACTCGTGACGTTTGGATTTTTCTTCTTCTCATTAATCAAATCATTAGTGCTAAGGGAATTAGGCCACTTGCCAAAGCACCCAAAGTACTTAAATTAGATACCAATAATTCTTAGCCTAGGTGATTAAAGTGAAATACCCAAGACTGTAAATATAGAAGGATCTTAGGTACAAGTCTCACTTTTAGCAAAATTACTTAGGATTGAGCCAAATAGTTTTTTTAGTTGTGGGTTTCCTCCTAAGAAGTTGGGGGTGCGGTCTCAGCTGAGAAACAGATAAATAAACCCGATTAAGATAACACATATCCTTCGAAACAATGACGTACATTTGCTGTTCAAAAAACTTAAATTAGATGAATCAATAAATGATTATCTTGTTGATGCAATTAAAGAATAAATTCCTAATTCTAATAAATTTTGTTTCTTAATTTTTAGATTTTTGTATTTGATAAACAATTTGTAAATCAAGTAAGTAACTCGTTTCCTCATTTAGAAGATTTTTTACTATTAAAATTGATTTAATAGTTTTATAGCTTGTCAACTTGTTTCCCTTATATTTAAGAATTTTTAGCCAAATTTATTATTTACATTTTGCTTATATCTTACTTTGTAATATGCTGATAACTTTTATTAATTACTATTTATCTATATCTATACTACTATATAATACATTTTAAAAGGATAATATCATAATTTTATTTAAAGTGTAAGACACTTATACAATATTTTAAGCATAGAATACAAGTTTTCTATGCAATAATATCACTTTTATCCCATTTAATTAACTTATTCTAATTATTATATTATTTAATATAAATTATTAATACATTATTTAATAATATGATATTAATTAATTCATTTATTAAATTTTATTTTATTTATAACAACATAAATTGAAATCTAAATTTATAGTTACTAATCATATTTTTATAACTAAATACTATTTAAATTAAGTATTTTTCTATTAAATACTTATATCTATATACTACTATATAATACATCTTTTTGGATAGAGATGTAATTTTACCAAACATACAAGTTTTAAAGCAACATGTACAAAGGAATGCAAGACATTTAAGAAGGGTAGAATAGAAAATTGATTAAAATTTTAAGACATTTTAGAGTCATTATAATAAATTTATCCATTAAATTTTATATACCTTAGCATTTTTACCCTTGTTTATTTTATGTACTTTTTTTTGGTTGACACTATTTTTTGTCTATTTTATGTATTTAATAAACATTATTAATACATTATTTAATAATATCATATTATTTAATTCATTTCAGTAAAATTTATTTCATTTACGATACTATAAATTAACATTTAAATTTATATTTACTGATTATATTTTTATAACTAAGTACTATTTAAATGAAATATTATTTTATTTAAATATTTAAGTATATAACTTATATATATTCATATTTTTAGTAACTATAATACTAATATTTTTCTATGGACTTATTGTGAGTTTAATAATTTTAATATTTATCTATATCTTTTATAATAAAATTAAAAGAAGGATAGAATGATAATTTTACATATGGATTAAGACACCCATATAAAAAGTAATACTTAAATTTCAGAAAATTTACATTTTATTCCATTTATGCTCTTACAATAAAGTATAACATATGATGTTTATAATACAAATACTAAAGCATATAAACGTGACCAAAACAAACCGTCATTTACTTTTAATGTCGTTCATTCTCTGCAATTGAACACTAATTCCTCTTCCCTTATTCCTTACAGGTTATTAACAGCTCAATAACAATCAAGATGATAATTTGTGATGATAATTTCTCCATTCATTTTCTCCGGTCTATGTCAATCACCATCGAAAGCTATCTCTGATGATTATAAAACCTTAACCTACATTCATAAGATGAAAGCCCCTTAAAATCTAGGTAATTAGTGATTTCCGACAACAAAAACCACCGATACTTTCACTAACTTGTTGGGATAATATAGTTGTCTTAAAGACTTTTGTCATATATGTAATTGTTTTCTTTCATTCAATTTTTCAATAATTATATTTTAATTTTTTAATTTATGTCGTAACATACCGAGCTGATACTTGCTAAAATCGAATTCCTAAAAAATAGTGTAACAGTTGTACCGCCGCAACATGCAATCATTTCCACTATATTTATTAATCGATTTAGTTGCGGAAAATACTAATAAATATATAATATAATTTACTGTTGTCTGATTTTGTTGTTTTATTTTAGTGGGAAGTTAATGGAAATTGACTAGCCTTATTTCTTTCAGGGCTCCATCCATCTTGACTATATAAGTAGGGGCTTAGCTACTCCAAGTCAGATAAAAGAAAAGTTCTATATTGGGGCTCTCGACAACTCTAAGCAACTAAAAACCTGGCCTTTTGATGTGCTTGCCCGGACTCTTCCACTAGAAAGAACTTCTTCTCTTAAGGCTCTTGCCGGTAATGAAAAAATCTTGTTTATTTATCGTTAAAAAAGGATATAGATAAAGATAACTAGATCAATGTCTTTCATATTCGTCTGCTATAACCTTCAAGGAAGATGCAAAAGGCAGAACAAATGATAAGACAATGCATCTTTGCGTCTTCTTGTCAGGATCTATATAGGGATTAAATGCATTATAACTCCTTTTATCAAGCACTCTCAAGCTTAGGTGACTCGAAGCTTTGAATGACTCCTGCCTAGCTTTCTTCCAGGAATTAGAGTCTTTGGCTTGTTAGTTTAAATCTTGCTCTGAGTGCTTTTACCCTTGTCTAAGAAGCCATATGACTATGCTATAAGGAAGGAACCCTTTCTTCTATTGTTTCCTCCTTACTCTTCTAGCATACAACCAGCCTCAAGTTTCCTTTATATTTCTTCTTATAGTTATATCTTCTTTGATATGTCCTTAAGGTATGGGGTAGTAAGGTTTTCATTCATTTCAATTGTTGTAATTGAATAAGATAAATCACGTCATGATCAAAATATTAGAATGACTAAAATATATCAATTGAATGAAAATGATACAAGTT
The DNA here is from genome assembly GCA_018326465.1 of Flaveria floridana. Classification (NCBI taxonomy): domain Eukaryota; kingdom Viridiplantae; phylum Streptophyta; class Magnoliopsida; order Asterales; family Asteraceae; genus Flaveria; species Flaveria floridana. Next base: position 3,924 of record BJCO01801396.1, read on the forward strand.
AAATAAATCCCGAACATGTTCTTTAATAGAATAAATATGATTCAATTTAAAATAAATTTACCAACTTAAATAATACAACTTAGTTAAATTATACAAAAAGCATAAATAATAACAATCTTTTTTCATTCGAAATCTTACTAAAAACGAATATGGTTAGTGCTAGTAACCTTCTATCACCTTTTGGTTAGTGCTAATAACTTTCTTGAGAAAGATTTAACTAAAAAACAAAAATTATATTGTTAACATATTTTAAAAAAAAATATCCTCCAAATAAAACACAAAATACTTATTTAAAAACATCTTTGTGAGTAGTAAAAAAAGTATTTTAATTACACTTCAAAGCGTCGCAAGCGAATATATAATAGACTACAGGGAGTTCGTTCGACCGTATACTAGTTCCACCGACCGTTCAAATGCTCGAACGAACATAACTCTATTCGTCCTCACATTACCCCAGCCATGTTCGAAAGACTTGACGTGTGGGACCCACTGAACGAACGAAAGTATGAAACGCACCCGACATGGCAAAGGTAAGTTCACTATGACTGCGACAAAAATCATAGAACGTGGTCGTTTGGTTTCCCAATGTACTCGAACATGGTCGAAACAGCCGCGTTCGGACACGTGGCACCCATCATGTCCGTTGTTCGAACGGCCATTCGAACATGGTTTCATGGCCAATCATAGTTGAGGGGGATATTTTAGGAAATTAATGGTTAAATGGACATTTTGAGAATTTTCCCTTATAAAAATCTTTAAAACATGTGTCAATTAGTTTATAATAGGTTCATATTTGTAAATCTTGAAATGTTAAATTAAGTTTTCTTGGGGAAAAGTGTCAAAGCGTCTTACGGTTAGTGTTAAAGTGTGTTGAGCGGTCTTTGTTATCGTCTTTTAGAAGGAATCGTCAATACAACATGATGAACGTAATTTGTTAGAAAAATTACTATCTATTTGTCATTAGTGCATTAAGTAATCACCAAAGATGGTCTCCAATCGAAGATATCGTATTTGTATGCGTGATAGTAGAGAGAAAAATGTCGGGTATAACAACACGGGCAGACGGGTTCCCAGGTAGAGAAGGTAGCTCACCATGTTATTTCAACATATAGTGTTAGTGTTAATGTTTGGTTGAGGAATAGATAAGTTAATTTAATTTAGTAGAAGATGGTGTTTGTAGGGTAGATTAGAAATAGTAGATTTGATGAAAGAGATTATTATATTATTAGGTTAATGTTGAATAGAAAAGAAAAGAAAAGAAAAGAAAAGAAAAAAAAAAAAAAAAAGAAAAGAAAAGAAAGGGAAAAATGATGGATGAAAGATGCGGGGGTGAGTGAGTGGCGTTAATATAATGATCACATGCCCACTGCAGAAGCACAATCACCATCACCATCACCATCACCAATTCACCATCACCAAGACCAAGGGGAGAGAGAGAATAAGAGAATCAGATGAGGGGAGGGGGGGTTGGGGCAGTTGAATTGATTTGATCTGATGATGGTCAGATGGTGGATGGTGTGGATGGCGGCTTAAACCCTTGTAATCGCTGATGCTGTTGACTGACTTCCCCTTGTCAAATGCCGGAGTAAATCTCGCCCTTGTAATCGCTGCTGCTATGTACTCCTCCACCACCACCACCACCACCACCAGGTACGTAAACACCCTCTCTCCCTAGATACATACAAATCAATCACTAATGCTCCTTCTCTTGATTTGATTTGCTTATTTGCTTTGCTTGAACCCACCCCAGCCCTAGTTGACTGAGATCTTCCTCCACCTCCAAATCTCCATTCTCATTCTCTGTCTTCCCCAAACACACAACTAATCATATCCCATCATTCTGCTACCTGCTTCTTTTCTTTCTCTTACTTAGATCTATACTACTAAGTGCTTGCTTAATCACAATGCCTAAATCTTCCTCCTTAATGTTATGTCTTATGTGTTATGTTATGTTTATGTGCATATACATATATAATACTTGACTTGACTTTTAAACCCGGCCTAGCACATCCATTACAAACAAAACAATTACTTCCTCACTCCAACACTTAACATTAGGCTCAAGATTACACCCAATTTTCATTTAAGTTAGAACTATGTATGTTTCTTTCTTCCTGCCTTCCTTCTCAAAGTCATCGTCTTTCTTTTTTCCTGTTACTTTACTTACACAGTTACACATGATGATGATGATGATGATACGACAGTTACACATGATCATGATGATGATGATCAGGATGATACGTATTCTACAACATCCACATTGCATCAACTTCCAGTCTTATATTCTCCAATACCATTTAAACAAGCCTCCTCCTAGCTAGCTAGCTACATTAATTAACTTAACTAATGCAATGTAATGAACCCAAAGGGTAAAGTCCATTTTCACTTGATAGATATTATTTCACTGCTTAGTAAGTTGTTGTGAGCTTGTGACAATCGCTGGTTGATTTGTTGTGATATTAGCGCCCTATTATATTTCATTTGATTTCAGCTAAAAATGGGTATTATTGATTGATTCAAGGGGGCGTCTAAAATCACCATGGTCACGTAGGAAAAGAAAACACCCGCTTACTCCTCAGCAGTGGAGAAGCTTGTTTACACCAGATGGAAAGATTCGAGACGGTGTTAAGTTTCTTAAAAAAGTCCGCAGTGGGGTGTGTTCCGCTTTCATGTGGTTTTTACTTGATTTACTTGTCCTTTGTTCCTGATAATATAATTTACCAATTGTTTGTAGGGAGTTGATGCAAGTATCAGGGCAGAGGTTTGGCCTTTCTTACTTGGAGTGTAAGTTTTGATTTCTGAGTATGTAGTTCCTAAATTGCACATGGATAGAAAGAAAGAAGAGAAGAAATGACCTCCTTCCTCTTTTACAGTTATGAGTTGAATAGTTGCAAAGAAGACAGAGATAAATTAAGAACTCAGGGAAGGTATGCATGCATATTTGTACCCAGACCCATCATTGGCTACTTGTTTGTTAAACTTGTTTCTGTATGATATATATGTTGCAGAAAGAATTACGAAAAGTTGCGGAGGCAGTGCAGGAAGCTTTTCAGGTGCAACACGGGCAGCAAGAGGGAGAGTGATGCATTCATGGACTCTGCAGATTCAGAGGATGTTGTGAGTGCTAGGGAGTCCCTTTCTAGTGAGGAAATAAACTCAGATGATCCCATAGTGTTGGAAGAACATGTGGGTGGTTCAACAAGATTCATAGATCCAAACATTTCTGACTCCGAGTCCACAGACTCAGATTCTTCACAGGATGCTGAAGTAAGCCAAAGCTTCCCCTTCCCCTCCGCACAGGATAACAAGGACGAAAACGAAGAGACAACGGAAGAAGTCCAGTCAAAGCTTCGAATAACGGAGGATTTCTCGACTTGGCAGAGGATCATCCGGCTTGATGCCGTCCGTGCCAATGGAGATTGGATCCCATACTCCAAAGCTCAGGCGGAAGTCTCTAAGGAGCGCGCCTTGCGTTCTGCGGAGGCTGTTGGGTTAAAGGATTACGAGCACCTGGAAGCATGCAGGGTCTTACATGCGTCACGACTGGTTGCGATTCTTGAGGCTTACGCGCTGCATGATCCTGAAATTGGCTACTGCCAGGGGATGAGTGATTTGCTGTCTCCGATAATCGCTGTGATGACGGAGGACCATGAAGCGTTTTGGTGTTTTGTGGGATTCATGAGAAAGGCACGCCACAACTTCAGGCTTGATGAGACAGGGATCAGGAGGCAACTGAGCAGGGTGTCGAAGATCATAAAGTGTAAAGACTCCCATTTGTATAAGCACCTGGAGAAGGTGCAGGCGGAAGATTGTTTCTTCGTGTACAGGATGGTGGTGGTGCTGTTCAGGAGAGAGTTGAGTTTTGAGCAGACGATATGCCTGTGGGAGGTGATGTGGGCAGATCAGGCGGCAATCAGAGCGGGAATGGGGAAGTCGGCATGGAACAGGATAAGGCAGAGGGCCCCGCCAACAGAGGACCTGCTGCTGTATGCGATAGCAGCATCGGTGCTGCAGAGGAGGAAGCAGATAATAGAGAAGTACAGCAGCATGGACGAGATAGTAAGGGAATGCAATAACATGGCAGGACAGCTGGATGTGTGGAAGCTCTTAGATGACGCCCATGACTTGGTCGTTTCCCTTCATGACAAGATATCATGATTCGATTTGCACCACCACATCTTTCCATCATTAACTCATGCTCCTGTGCTTGCCGCCCGAGTATTTTTATTCACTTTCTCTTTTTGGTGGGATGGAGGGAGGACGATATCATATGGTATGATATGATATGTTATTGTAGTTTCTTACAAACACATATTTCCATAACAAGATTAAGAATGAATCAAGAAACCTAAATTGAATGTCATCATGTTTGTTGCATCACACAAGTTGGATTATGGGACGTTGTAATAAATGTTTTTATCCTATCACCTAATGAAAATCTTGAGGATAATTACAAATCAAATGATCATATATCTTGTTACAATGATAATAATAATTCCTAACCTTTGCACCAAACAGCTATCGATGTCCGTATGAAGTTTGACTGGAATATATTCCGGTGAAGTAGCTAGCAGCCTAGCAGGTATATCTAGTTACCACAATTACAAACACTATAAGCCTAGGATCTGATCCTTTGACCTCCCCGTTCAATTTTTGAGAAAAGATTAATCTAAAATTATTGGTCCTTAATTTATCACACATATTCACAATTAACTTAACATCTATTTATAATTGTTAAAGCTTATGAATGAATATGAAGGTGAAGGCATTGAATGATCTACCTATCTATCTTTTGTGCAGGATCAATCAAATTAAGTAATATTCAACATGAAGGGTGGAGGTTGTTGTCGAATGATCGTCAAACATGCTTGTTTAAGATGCTTTTCTGGGTTTTCTATGAATGTAACGCATTTCTTCCCGACCATTAATTCTAGAGTCGGATGATTGGACGTTATTGAAGAATTATGTTTCTTGTTCTGAATTAAAACTGTAATGATGGATTACAAAAGAAAACACCACCAAGCTGCCTGACAACTAATAAACAATATCAGGACTAGTTTAGCAGTTATACATCATCACAATACAATACAATAGATAGATAAAAAGAAGTTTTGGGGAGAAGGGGGGAAGGGGTGGTTTATCCACTTGGATGTAATCATATACAAGCTTTTATATATATATAACAAATAGATCTTAATAGAGGTCTAGGGACTCCAGCACCCTGCGAGCTTGGATGTGAAGAGCCATGAGCCGTTGATCAGGATCAAGAGTAGAACCAAATTGACTTGCAGCCCATATCAAAGATGCTGATTTCTCACCCAGTAGACGCCTTACATCATCATGTATGCCTGCCATGGGTGCTCCTTCCCTCCCATTTACATGTCCAATTACAAGCAACAAGAACTCTCCACATTTCAACCTGGTCATACCAACAGCTTTATTTTAATATTTAATGTATTTTATATTTCACGTGTCTTCCTATGTCACTACCTCACTTCACTTTTACATAATAAAGTAGCGGCTGTCTCTATTTAACAAACAATGCTATCAATTGCAACAACGAATATTGCTGACAAACAAAAATGATATGCCAACTAATTTATCAAGCTCAAACACAATTGGGATGTGCAATCCGTATTGAAATTCCTTTATGTGGTTAATGACTTAAAAGGATAAAGATCACTGGTTGGTACAATTCTTACACGTCTAGAAGCAACATAATAAATAAAAGGCAGAGAAAAATACTTGCTACCAAACATGTCGCATAGTCATCCTCTAATCAACGGTTATTTTACACTATATGTAAAGATATTGGAGCCAAATATGTCATATAGTTATTCTCTAATCAACGGTTGTTGGACGTCTAGCTTTGCCTTTGACTACATAGTTTAAGGTTACTCTCAAAAGGCTGATATTGATCACACTGAAACCTACTCACTGGTGTTCAAAATGACTACTACTCGGTACTTATTTCTATTGCTACCAAATCTCACGCAGAGATCAAATGTTAACTTGCGTTAACCATTAACTCAACTAGAGGTCCATGGCAGGCCACAGTGTTACTATAAGTTAAAGTTACAGTGGTAAAACTTATGGTCCACAATGAACGTTAATTTTTTTTAATATAGCAAGACTATACTTGAATTAAAGATATTAAAACTATCTATTTAATAGTGTAATTTGCATAAAAAAAACATCATACAAAAAAGTTAAGAAGGCTTTAGAAATGAGTGAAGTTTTTTTTGAAAAGAGAGGAGACTTTTGAAAATGTGTGGAAAAAGGTGATGAAAATCATTAAAGAGTAGCCACTTATTAGCCCTTGGATCAAATTTCAATGGATAATACCATCACCTCCTCATCGATCACCCCCTCCTCATAAGTCACCCCTCCTCGTCGAATCAATGATCAAAGAGATGGACAACAATAGTTAGATTGTTACTATAATTTGTAACATTTCCTAATTATTTCATGGTTCACATTTAATTATTTAGTAGTTCACATCCAACCACCCTTCCTCATAAACCCATAATCCACCTGTGTGTGTGTGTTGCAAATATTGCATGGTGTGAATCTTCTTAATTCTAAACTAGTTCTAAAGCTCCAAAAATCTTTATATATCCTCAAACGATCATTACAACAATGGTATGGCTAATTTTAGATGTTCTGAAGTCCAAAGGGTATGTCCAATCTAAAAACAGTTACTCCCTTTTCTAAATTACTATGGCCACTTCTTTTGTATATGTTGTCGTTTATGTTGATCTTTTACTTGCGTGTAACAATAAGGAAGAAATGATAGCCTTGAAAACTTTCACACACTCATCATTTAAGATCAAAATACTTAGGTATCTCAATTATCTTTTGGGTAACGTATTTTGCATAACCTACTCAAATTAATAAATTATGACACAAGAAACTCATTTTTGATTTGTTGAATGAGTTGGGCATATCTAAAGTGAGTTGTACACGTTGTCCTCTTCCTGTTCATCTTCATTTAGCAAGCAAGATCAAAATAATCTTGATTCAAATATCAAGAGAAACCATAGTGTTTCAAAGCAAGTAAGAAAGACCCTAATGGTCAAAGCAAGCAAGGAAGGCCCGTGTGGTCAAAGCAAGCAAGGAAGGCCCATGTGGATTGTGGTCAAAGCAAGCAAGGAAGACCCGAGTGGTCATAGCAAGCAAGAAAGACAAATTTTGGTCATAGCAAGCAAGAGAGACCAATTTCGGTCATAGCAAGCAAAATAAGCAAGAAAGCAAGAACGTTGAAGGATTAAAACAAGAAAGCAAGGCAGTTCATCGTTGGAATCAATCAGCAAGAAGCAAAAACAAGTTTAAAAGCAAGATATGAAAAAAAAGATCCAAAATAATAAAGCAATAAAGCATCGAAGGAAAATTAGGAAGCACATCGACATCAACACGTGAACAAGGGAACATATCACTTCAATGTCCCAAATTAACTTGGTCAAACTACACCTCATGGGCATTATTAATGGAGACAATCTTGAAAGCTTATGTTCTTTGGGAAACAATTAATGCCAAAGGAGATGTAGATGAAAATCAAGCGCATATGACTAAAGCAATGATCTTCCAAACACTACTCGAAGATCTATTAATGCAAGTTGCACAATGTGAAAATGCAAAAAAAGTTTGAGAATCAAATTAAGTTCGACATCTTGGAGCATACTTAGTTCAAAAGGCACGTCTACAAACCTTAAGATGTGAGCTAGAGACATTAAAGATGAAAGAAAATGAAACCGTAAGTAACTTCGCAAGCAAGTTAAGCAGCATAAGAACAAAATTAAAAAATCTTGGCACTTCCATTAAAGATAAGATAATTTAAAGAGAACAACAGCATTTGAAGAACGCCTCAAAAGTCATGATAAACTAGAAGAAAATAATCAAAGTAAACTCCTAATGGCAAGTTCAAACAATCAAGACAATGGTAGAGGACGAGGGAGTAACTTTAACAAAGATGATAAAGGACGTGGAAGAGGTACCGGTCGAGGAAACAAAAGCAAAGAAGAACTTAGGTGCTACGAATGTGGTGGATTTTATCACTTTGCATATGAATGCACCAAATGGAAGAACAAGGAAAGAGAGAAGCAACAAGAATCCAATCTCATTTATGATGATGATGAACCAACCTTGTTGTAGAAAGCAAATTCAAGAAAGTTGAAGACCTTTAACTATATTTAGTTTTAAGGGGGAGTATTAGAATATTAAACTAAATATAGTTTGGGTCATTTGTGTCATTAGTAGAAAATCATATTTAGAGTCCTATTTGTATTTGTATAGAGTCAAGGGGTATGTATGTACAAACCCAAAGTAGAAAACAGGTAATGTCAGTATAAACAAACAAACAAATAAACAAACCCAGTATATCCCACTCAAGAGTAGGGTCTGAGGAGGGTAGGTGGTGGCAAGTCTTTCCTCTATCCAGATAGGTAGAGAGACCGCTTCCAAAGAGACTATAAAATGCGGGGGCTGGGGTTCAAACCCGGGCCCCCTGCACTGCCTCTCCACGCACAAACCATTGGGCCAAGCCCTGGTTTGTAGGTAATGTCAGTATGTAGGGTATATATACCCATGGAAGTCTGATATAACAATTCACCTTCATTTCACAGCAATTTTATCAATCTTAATTTGTGTTTGCAACTCGGATCATCCCAACATAGGCTTCTAGCCCTAATATACTAGACACTCTGCTAATAGTTATTTGATCCTAGTGAGAAACAGCCCTGTCTTATAAAAATCAGAGAAGCAAGTGATTTTGTTCTTCAGCTCTGCCAGTCTGCTAAAGCTAACATCACTGTCTTAGTAGAGTTACTTCAGAACTTGATGGCTCACAAGCTTACTACTGTTTCTCTAAAGTGTGATGGGGATTAACATCAATAAACAAAGCATATCAAATTCAATTGCTATTTTAGTCATGACAAGTTGCAGAAGGGTCTTATTCATTTCTCATATCAGCACTACAAAATAGCTTGCTAACCTTTTTACAAAGAGTCTCCTGGTCAACAGCATCATCTTTTGTTGTGCATGTTGGAGCTTTATATGTCTCCAGCTTGAGGGGGTGTTTGAATATTGAAATATGTTACAATAAAATTTACATACAAGCTTGTTTACTGTATAGCTTTCCACGTTAAAGTCATTAGCTACCAATTTGTTACATCAGTTAGTTAATGGTGATGGCACAAACCTTAACCAGACAGAAACCAAAAGAACACAGAGAGTTGTTTTGATCAGAACTGTTACCTCAGTTAGTTAATGGTCATCCTCGTTTCGGTTCAAATTAACCTCCTCCTTTTGCTCCCACTTAGGACATTCCGACACATAATGTCCGAGCTCACCGTATTTGTAACACCTGATGCGAATTTTATCCCGTTGAACTCTACCACCTCCTTGACCTCTCCCGGACCCCCCGACCTCTACCCGAACCACGTCCAAAGTCTTCTCGGTTTGAGCTCTCACAACCACAAAGTTCACATGTGTGCTACTTTTCTTTCCTTTTCCATCCATGTTTGCAAATAACAACTTCAATGCATATCACCTTCTTCAGGCTTCTTGAGTGTTCCTCAAAAGCTTTAAGTCTTCCAATTGCTTCCTGAAAGGACAAGATATTTATCTCCGCAAACTGTTCTATGGAGGCTACAATCACGACAAAATTTTCAAGTGCCGATCCAAAAGTTTCTTTACAAGCTTCTTGTCTTCTATGGTATGCCCGAGGCTATTGAACTTCGAGACGGGTTGGCTTATTTTCCCTGAAAAATCATCAACCATCTCCCCGTCCTTCATCTTTAATGCTTCAAAGTCAAATTCAAGAGTACAAGCCTTGCCTCCCTTACTTGTTCCACACCAAAATATTGGGTGTGCAGTGCAACCCAAATTTGTTTAGCATTGGTGTGGTGTGACACATGGAGAAGAATATCCTCCGGAATCGCCTGAAACAACAGTGCTACCGCCATGTCATTCTTTTTTTCTTCAACTTGTGTTCCCTCTCTTGGTTCAATTGCTTCAAGTATCCCATGGACTCGGAATATTGCTTTGATCCTTATTACCCAAGTGTTGTAGTTTGTGGCGTTCAACACCGAACATTGCAAAGAAGACGTGTTGCTTTTGTTGTGTTGTGGGCTCCGATCCATCTTGGGTCGGGCCCTGAAACAGCCCGCTGACAAGCTGCAGAAAGGGTTAGGGGCAGCCGGCCCTAACCCTAATTTGCCACAACTTATTTATGTTAAGTTTTTATTGTCTTTTATCATAAATACCCACTTATTGTACTTTGTAATCTCAAGTCTTGAAAGTAATAAAAAGAAACCCTGGTTCGTAGTCCGTGGACATAGGTCAACCTTTGACCGAACCACGTTAAATCGTTGTGTTCTTTACTGCTTTGATTATATTCTGTGCTCGTGTGATTGTGTGTGCCTTTTCTGCCGAGAACAGCAGCATTACCGCTGCTGCCTTCTGCCGCCGCCAACAACCTCCTGAAGGGCTGCAGCCGCCGCAAAGGGGCTGTGTTTTGCTGCCGTGAACAGGCTGCTGTCCTGTTCTGTTTGTGCTGTAGTATTTTCTGTCTTGTTTCTGATCAAAGAACAACCCTTAAAACAGGTTCTGTTTTGTGTTTATTCTGTTCAGTTTGATTGATTCAAGTTATTGGTTGTTTGGTGAATCTATTTCCGCTGCGTAGTTACGTTCGTTATTACCATTATTGCTATCGTTATCTCGTCACTCGTTTTAGAAATCAATTAGAAATACCGACAAGTTCTTAAGGCCCGAGCCGTAGTATTGTATTGATTTCGTGCCCTATCCGAAACCTCGGGTCAGCCGCGTACACGTAATACCTAACAATTGGTATCAGAGCTTTGGTTGCTCTCATCCTTTGATCTCCGGTATTATGGCTGATGAGGGTAAAACGAGAATCGAGAAGTTTGATGGCGTCGATTTTGGATAGTGGAAGATGCAGATCGAAGACGTACTTGTTCAGAAAGATTTGAGTGCAACGTTGTTGGGTGATAAACCTGAAAACACCAAAGATGTTGATTGGGCTACACTTGATAGGAAAGCTGTTTGTCACGGAGTGATTTCTTCGACTCTCGTGCGGCACTTAGACTTGCTCTAAGTTCAGCCTTTGTGACCCAAACGATGTAACAATTTAGGTTACGATGCGGAAGCGTTTGCAAGCTCGTAATACAAATGGCTTTGTATTGCTTACAAGGTTAGTACAATAGTGGTTTACAAGTGTGTTTACACAAGACTTATATGAGTTTTTGGGTGCTTACAAATGTGAACTCCTTCCCCTATTTATACTAGTTCATGAATCTAGATCTTTCATGATCTAGATTATTCCATCACTAAATATCTTAGATTTTTACAAAGGTAGTATCTAGATATTTCTATAACAAATATCTATGATATTTCTATGGATCTTTCAAGGCTTTTCTAGAGCCCTC
>BJCO01801399.1:0-14777 GCA_018326465.1 Flaveria floridana
ACAAAATATATTTGTAAGTTGTTCTTCCTCATATGCAATTTATTTAGAAAACCTATTTTCTAAATTGGTGTTCTTTTATTTAGTTGCATGATCATATCATTAATCGAATAAAGTTTGTGTTTGCTAAGCTTGTTATTGGGTATGACCCGACTTGGATCATAACGTACTAACCACATCAATCTTGTATGTGTCTTGGACATATAAGATCCTACAGATAGAACCAAAGAGATGGTACTTCTAAGAAATGATCAAAAGAAGAAAGCTCAAAGCATGAGAATATTTGATCCAATTGAGTTTAAGTTGCTTCATCCAAGTTTTACTTCTTATCTCCATGACAAATATTTTCTAAAACTCAATGATGAAAAAGCTTAAAGTGACATATGTTTATATGTGCACATTATCCAAGTGATAGATAACCTGCATGCCAAAGCCTACAAAAGAAGAAAATTTGAGGCTTGGCAGCTGCTGGGAGAGAATATCCTATCTGTTATAGAGCTGAGAATAACAGAGCAAGATGAGCTAGAAATAGTGAATAACAACAGTGTGATGGCTACACTAACAACAGAAAAAGATGTACTTGGGCTCACTTTTGACACTTTGAAAAGAATAAGCAGAGTGGAGATCAAGTATAAATACGATGATCAAAAGGAAGTTGTTTCATAGTTTCATACGAAGATTGTATCAAGAGTAAAGGAGCTATAAAGTCTGAAAGATTGATGACAAGTTGCTAAGCCTAAGGGGGACATTGTCAGCCTAACGGGGGCATTTTTAGCCTAAGGCTTAGAACTTTGATCATCTTTTTATAATAAACACTTGTACATATTTATCTTATTGTACGCAATGAATATATAAGTTAACCCATTATATGTGTTTATTTGTATGTGTGGTTGCAGGAATAACAACATACTTGGTCAATTTGTAAAATTGACCAAGTGTAAGAACTATCTATGGATGAACAAAATGTTCTTCCATAGATATTCTGACAAAAACAACAAGTGTGCATTCGAAGATCTTATGTGGAAGAACAAAGTCATGCGGATGAAGACTAAACTCCTACGGAAGACCAAGGTCCTGCGAATGGCTTAATTCCTACGGAAGAACAAATTCCTATGGAAGAACAAATTCCTGCAGAAGACAAAAGTCCTACGGATGACCAAAACACTTTCCTGTACTTCACCATGTACATAAAGTCAACAATTCAAACACTAAAGTGAGGTCATAAATTCAACTTCTGTGGATTACTTCATTTTAGTCAGAGAACGTCACATCAAGACATTCTCTAAGTAACTTTCTTACCAGGATAAGAAAGTTTTTGTTACCCTAACAGTAAAAATCATGAGCCTATAAATTCAAGACATAGGTGCACACTTTTATGTACTGATTGCAGCGCAATAAACCCTAGCAACCCTAACAGGAACCATAACAATACACACCAAATCATCATCATTAGAACCCTAGCAATCAAGTATAGCAATCATTTATTCATCATTTAATCAATTGTAATCGTTTCATATCAGTGAAAAACTTTTGAATCACACTTGTTTGTTCATTTATTACATTCGTTTGTTTTACTTTTATATGATTTGTTCTTTATTGTTGATTCATATTACCATTGTCATTTCATCGTCAATCAATTAAACAACGAGTAGTGATAATTCCATGATGACTATTCGATTTAATCTAACCTGACAATTCCCTGTTTTGATCTATGGATTCACAGATACTTGCTTCATTGCTTCACGGTTGCATTTAGGGGTATATGTGGGAGTATATGTTGGTGGTGGTTCCATCGAATTATATCCTAAACCTGTCTTCATTTGATACAACCTCTAGGAGTTTTTAGTAAAAGCAAGTAATTTTTCAATTTGTCAGTTTGAACATTATATTTATGTTACACCCCGGCCCCAGGTCGGGTGGGACATCACAGACTAGCAACAACATATGGCAGTAGAACAAACCATTATAAGAGCACAAAAGGAGAGAACATCACATGGCATTAGGTTTATTCCTTTATTTCCAAGATTTTCTTCCAAAAATCACCTGGTTAAGACCCGTTTTTAGGAAAAATTCCATTTAAATTATTCTTTGACCATTTAACCAACAAATCTGATCTATATCACATTGTTAACCCTTTTAGAGCCTGGAACTCTTTTCAATATTGTTATACACTAATTTCTCTTACTTTTATGATCGTTTTACCACCTTTCGGGTCCCCGAATAAGCTCAAAATGTCTACAATCCATACTTTTATTATTTTTCAGCCATTAACATCACCTCATACACCTAATAACACCCAAAACTTACTGAAAAATATCCCTAACATATGGATATAACATGCCACCATGAAATAAGCATGTAATTGTATGTTTACACCATTTAAACCCATTACACATGTGTAAAACCTTATGGATCATGCTTAAAACTACCAAAACGTTTAGATACTTTCAAAAAAGGTTATTAAGAGTTTTATAAACCATTTATTAGCGGTTTATAAGCTTTGGTTCGGAGGTTATAAGGCATAAGGGTTAGATGATGCAAAAGTCACCTAAAAAGAGGGTTTTCTTGGTGTAACTCGTGTTCCACCCATAGGATAACCAACATAAAGAATAAGATACCTTCAAGGATGTTAAAAGCTTCTCAAGAACAAGGTTGTAGCAGCAAGTTTCTGTTAGATCAAAGAAAGTAAGGTTTTTGGTAGATTAAAGAAAGAATAAAACATGACATAGCTTGTTTCCGGTGAGATGAACCTTGCTCTTTGAATAATTCACGATTTGGAGGGTTTAGAGGGGCAAAATGATCTGGAGATTCTCGAGTAAGGGCTATTGAAGTTCATTCTAGCAAGAGTTGTGCACCAAAGCTCAAAAAATGCCACTTTCTTGCTTGTTTGAAGCTTGGATGATGCTAGATTGTTGTTGTTGTTTGAAACTTGGCTGAAATGGTGATGGAACCGTGGGTGTGTGTGTGTTTCTTTTGGAGAGAAACCGAGAGGGAGAGATGAGTGTGTGAGGTTGTGTGTGTGTAGTTTGAAATGGGATTTGCATGTAAGGGGAGTGGAGGATTGAAGTGGTGGTGTTTAGTGGAGAAGAGAGGAGAGGATAGGTGGAGAGGGGGCCACTTTTGGTGTGTAGTGTGAGTTTTTTATTTAAATTTTAATGGTAATTAGTTATTATGTAGTGTAGTTTTGTAGTGTAATGTAGTATTTTAGATGGTAAATACTAATTAGTTATCAAGCATTGTGCATGTATATGCATGCCTTGACCGTGAATTATATGTGTATGCACATATTTTTAATTGTTTCAATTAAGTTCTAGAATTATTAGGGTGCTAATTGAGTTTTTCTCAAAACACTAATAATCCTATGCTAAGGCTAGATTTAACTAAATCATCACAAAAGCACATGAAATAACAAAAATGACAATAATAGTAATAACAATAATATTGCAAATGCTAATAATGATAATGATGTCAACATTAATATAAATTGTGTGGATAGTGATGTAGGAGGTCAAGAGTTAGAATTATGACCTAGAGGTCAGTTGTTACATTCTCCCACCATTTAGGAAATTTCGTCCCGAAATTTTAGCTTCGATAAGCTTCGGAACGAGTGGCTCTGAAAAGATGTTGATAATTCTTTCTCATCTCATCTTCTCGCTCCCAAGTGAATTCAGGTCCGCGCCTAGAATTCCATCTTACCTTGACCTTGGGTATGCGACTTCGCCTGAGTTTCTTGACCAATCGGTCAGTGATCTCTATAGGCTCTTCCACGAAGTTCAACTTGTCATTAATCCTTGCTTCTTTCAACAGTAATTCCATGGTCTTGTCTACCATGCACTTCTTCAGGTTTGACACATGGAAGGTGTGATGTATAAAACTCAACTCTCGAGGTAGCTTTAATTGATACGCCAAGGGACCAATTCTTGCCATTTTTTAAGTGGTCCAACGTATCTCGGGCTTAGCTTTCCCTTCTTTCCAAACCTCACAGTTCCCTTCCATGGTGCTACTTTTAGCATTCCTCTATCACCCACTTGAAATTCTAAAGGTTTTCGTCTTCTGTCAGCGTATTTCTTCTGACGGTCTCTTGATTCTCTTAAACGCATCTTGATTTTAAATATTTTGTCGGGTGGTCTCCATCACTTGGTTATCACCAATCTCATTCCAAGTCAATGATGATCGACATTTCCTACCATATAGGGCCTTATACGGAGCTGCTTTTATACTTGCGTTGTAACTATTATTATAGGAGAACTCTACTAGAGGAAGATGGTTATCCCAGTTCCCACCAAAGTCAATCACGCAAGCCCTTAGCATATCCTCCAAGGTTTGGATGGTTCTTTCACTCTGACTATCAGTCTGTGGGTGGTATATAGTGCTTAAGTCCAAACGGGTCCCTAGAGCCTGCTGGAGTGATTTCCAGAAACGAGAAGTGAAGCGGCTATCACGGTCAGAGATGATTGAGAGTGGCACACCATGCCTGGTTACTATTTCATCGATATACAATTAGGCCAGCTTTGTCAGGTCGTAGTCTTCTCGAATCGGCAAGAAGTGAGCTGATTTAGTTAACCGATCTACTATTACCCAGATAACATCATGACCCCTAAAAGTTCTGGGTAACTTTATGACAAAATCCATTGTCACATTATCCCACTTCCATTCTGGAATTTCGGGCTGTTGTAGCGTCCATGACGGTTTTTTATTTTCAGCCTTTACCATGGCGCACGTCAGACACTTGTCAACATAAACGGTGATTGATTTCTTGATCCCAGACAACCAGAAAAGTGCCTTTAGATCTTGGTACATTTTGTTGCTTTCGGGGTGAACGGAGTACCTATATTTGTGGGCTTCATCTAGGATTACCTCTCTAATTCCCCCATACTTTGGTACCCACGTTCTCCCTTTATGTTTATATATTTACCGTCATTACTCATCTCTAAG
This sequence comes from Flaveria floridana, assembly GCA_018326465.1. NCBI lineage: Eukaryota > Viridiplantae > Streptophyta > Magnoliopsida > Asterales > Asteraceae > Flaveria > Flaveria floridana. The sequence goes on from BJCO01801399.1 coordinate 4,933, forward strand.
CGCTACTCCATTCCTATTAACAATTCCCCTGCTAATTTATCTTCCTTTAGCGCTTCGCCTTGAGCTTCTTTTAGTCTAGCGATAAGGTCGGTGTACACACTCATCCTTAAGGCAAGGACGCGAAGGGGTTTTTCTCTTTCTTTCCTGCTCGTAATCATTCAATAGCTCAACCCATCTTCTCTGGCGCATGTTTAGCATCTTCTGATCCAGAATGTGTTGCAAACGTCTATGGTCAGTGTAGATAATGCACTTCGTGCCATAGATATAATGCCTCCATATTTTGAGTGGAAACACCATAGCACCCAATTCTAGATCATGCGTTGTGTAGTTCTTCTTGTGATCATTCAGTAGTCTTGATGCATAAGCAATTACCTTGTTGCACTGCATTAGTACGCATCCTAGTCCTTGCAGCGAGGCGTCACAATAGATTACTTTGACTCCTTCTGGGAGCGCGAGGATAGATGCTCTACACAGGTTTTCCTTAAGTGTTTCGAACGCTTCATTATGCTCTTGTTCCTACACAAAGGTTGTATTCTTCTTAGTCAAAGCAGTTAACGGTTGTACAATGCACAAGAAGTACTTGATAAACCTTTTGTAGTATCCGGCCAATCTAAGGAATTGCGTTATTTTGGTAGGGGTTTTAGGAATTTTCCAGTTCTTAATAGCCTTAATCTTAGAAAGGTCCACTTGAATACCATCCTCATTTACCACATGCCCTAGAAACTGGATCTCTCGCATCCAAAATTCACATTTGGAGAACTTGGCATTTAATTGCTTATTCTTGTGTAACTCAAGAATTAGCTTGAGGTGCTTCTCATGCTCTTCCTTACTACGGGAGTAGATCAGGATGTCGTCGATAAACACAATCAAAAATTTGTCAAGATATGGGCGACATAGTCATTCATGAGATCCATAAACGCCGCTGGTGCGTTAGTCAGTCCAAAGGGCATGACCAGATACTCATAATGTCCATATCTAGTTCTAAAGGCCGTTTTGGGTATGTTTTCTTTTCTTATCTTTAGCTGATGGTACCCCGATCTTAAATCTATTTTGGAAAAATAACTTGCTCCCTGCAATTGATCAAATAGATTGACAATTCTTGGAAGAGGGTATCGATTCTTTATTTTCAGCATGTTTAGCTCTCGGTAATCAATGCACATACGTAGGATTCCATCCTTCTTCTTCACAAATAGTACCAGGGCACCCCATGGAGAAACACTCGGCTGTATAAATCCCTTGTCGAGTAGTTCTTGGATTTGTAGCATTAGTTTCTTCATCTCGGGAGGGGCGAGTCGGTACGGTGCCTTGGCTACTGGTGCAGCAACAGGCAACAGATCTATCAGGAACTCAACCTGTTGATTTGGAGGGAGTCCTAGTAGGTCTTCAGGAAATACTTTCGGATATTTAGAAGCCACTGGAATATCCTCAAACCTCTTCTCCTCTTTAGCCTTCATCACATAGACTATGAAAGTTGGGCATCCCTTCATAATACTCTTGATAGCTTTTAAGTGAGATGTCATAGGATATAGCGTGTTGCTTCTTTCGCCATGAACAACTAGCACTTTCCTGTCACTCAAAGGTATCTTAAGTAGGCGTTCATCACACATGATTTCAACTCTATGCCTAGCCATCCAATCCATGCCAACAACCACATCGAATCCTCCTAGCTTAATATGCATTAGATTTATCTTAAATGTACTACCTTCTATGTTCATTAAGCAATCCTTGATGACTTCATTAGTTTCTAAGATGCTACCGTCAGCTAATTCTATGGTAAATGTATCAGTCAGGGTACACGCACTTATCTCAATCAAAGGCCTAAAAGCACTAGAGACAAAACTAACAGTTGCTCCAGTATCAAATATAACGGTAGCAAGATGGTCGTTTATAAGGAACGTACCATTGACCATATCAGGTTCTTTACGAGCATCGGCTGGTTCCATCACGAATGCTCGTCCCTTAGGCTTGTTGGGTCTAGCTTCCTTATCTCTCCCCAGCTTAGGACACTTATTCCTCATATGTCCTGGGTCTCCACATTCATAGCATTGTTTACCTGGCACATATGTACAGTCTTTAATTAAATGACCTGGTCGTTTGTATCGGAAGCAGGGCATCGGGTTTCACTCCCCTTGATGATGCAATTTGCACTTGTTGCAGAACACGCTTGTACCCGAGTATAGCTTCCGTGTCCTCCCACCTTGGTCATCGCGCCTCACACCTTCAAAACCCTTCTTGCTTGACCCGCTACTACTACCAATTGCTCTCTTCAAATCAAACCACTTTCCATCGGCTTCCTCTTTTCATCAGCCTTGGTTTGTTTAGTACATCCAGCCCTAACTAAATCATCAGTTAAACTGTTGGTGAAGTCAATCGCATCTTGCAGGGTTAAGGACCTAGAGGATCGAACCATTCCCCTGACTCTAGGATGTAGCCCCCAGATGAAACGTGCTACGCCTTTAGATTTTGGTGTCACCAGGTGTGGCACTAGTCGAGACAGGGCTAAGAAGCGGTTGATTTACTCAGTGTAATTAGGACCTTTCATCTCCAGGCTTAGAAATTCAGACTCAGCTTCTCGAGTTGATTGATAGGGCAGTATTTATTGGTTATTAGCTCCCTAAATTCGGTCCAACTCATTTGATTAGCAGCGTTTCTTCCCCGGGGCTGAATAACCGTCTTCAACCATTCCAGAGCCGATCCCTTGAGTGATTGGGATGCGAACCTCACCATGTGGTCCATCTTACACTCACTGATATCTAAGACAGCTTCCATTTCATCGATCCATCGGTACGTCTCTATCGCACCCTCGGTGCCATAGAAATCCTTTGGCTTGCACGCCATGAAGGTTTTGTAAGAGCATCCGTTCCATAGTGCTTCAGCTTCCTCATTGTTGCCCTCGTCATTTCTGAATCCATCATTACCACCGGGGTTATTCCGGTCCGCGTTGATCTGGGCTACGATGGTCAGAATGGCCTTAGCAATCTGTTGTGCTACGAGGTTGGCAATTCTCTCATCATTCCCTTGATTTGTAGTCTCTCCACGAGGAGTTCCCGGTAGAGTAAGGGGTTGGTTTTCGGCTTGTCTAACCTCCTCACGACGGCCTCTAGTAGCTCCTTGTCTTCCAATCCGGGTTCCTCTCCTATTCGGCATTCTGATAGCATCACAAATAAATTCGTTTAGCATCTCATAATTGTTTCGAGTAGCCTATGCATCATTTACCCCAAACTACCGTGTCCTAGAAGGAGGGAATATAATACACACACCATTAAATATCTCTAACAATGTTCCACTAAATTAATTTTAAGACAATTCATCCAGAATGGACACGGGCCAACATTCCCAACGCATAACATGACACATAGCAGTTCAATACAAGTAGCTTAGTGAAATTTAGCATCAATAGAAATAGTTTCATAGATAGATTGAGTTAATAGTATCAGCAAGCATAATTGAATCAAAGTTACACTCTTACAAGTTGGAAGATGCCATCACCCCCATAATAAATAATAATAGTATCTAATAATAATAGAAATTGTTTCCTTCAACTGTCTAAAAGATAGATAATCCCACTTCCTCTCCATGCTCTCACATCCACTTCTTCTTCAGCCACCCTAGCCACCCTAAGTTCTTTTTCCTTTGCTCTTGTTCCAACAGGTGGACCCCATGCGAAGCCATCATGGCCTGAAACTGGGCGGACTGAGAGGTCCGAATGGTGCACTGGAGTGTCAGCTCATGATGACGAACAGTCTTCAGAATCTCGTCCAAAGCAGCATCAGAGGACCTATGTCGCTTGCCCGATGGCTAGACAGGGAATACCGGTCACTAGCTAGCACACTAGGGCCATCATACACGCTGTGCCTTGGTGGCATCCAGCGATCGTCATGGGGGTGGTGTCGGAGTGGGTCAAATGGCGGGGGTGCAGGTATCGGAGTCCTAACAGGTGGTGGAGGTGGAGGTGGCATCCTAAAGGAGATTAAGGGACCTAGCCTAGCACTCTTGCATGGGCGGGTGATAACATGTGCACCCCTATCCCCGATAGGTGGGATAGGTGAGTGGGTAGGAGCTGCGACATATGATGAGTGGGAGCACGTCCGGCTCCTGGAGGGGGATGTCCAGGAAGAGTCTTCTGACGGCTGCGTGTCATTGGATGTAACAGATATCTAACCCGGATGTTCGCATCTCCTCATGTATTCCTCGTACTCCGTTTGGTGTTGCCTTCCTAAGGCTCCCAATTGGTGCAGTACCATCAGTTGGGTATGCTGGTGCCTTTCCTTTGTCAGCCATAGCTCTAGTGTCCTGCAAGAAATATCATGAGTGATTTGGTTTCTCATATCTCATGATTGTAGTAATAATAGTACTTGTAGTAGTAGTGATGGCAATAGTATCAAATATCCTAATAGTATCCATAACCAGAGGTATCAATAAGCAATAGTATCAGAAATCAGTAGTTTCTTCAAATAATAACAGGCAAGGTAGTTTATCTTAGGAATAACCTTTAGACCACTTCAAAAGAAATTTCAGAAATCATAAGTTTTAGACAGAGAAAGGTCCAATCATTACCTAAAGGTCCATGCTGGAGTTTACGCGTCCGGTAAATTCATGATTACGTTGATCAAGTGTAATCATCAATGTACCCAACCCGATCATCCTAACACTTTCCCACAAGGACGGACCTAAGGTATTAGGATTGTAGCCTAGGGTCTACTATGGCATTCCAGACTTCTCTACAACCTTTAGCTCTGATACCAATTTGTCACACCCCGGGCCCAGGTAGGGTGGGACGTCACATACTAGCAATAACATATGGCAGAGGAAACAAACCATCTTATAAGAACAAAAGGAGAGAACATCACATGGCATTAAAGTTTAAAGAAAAACTAGGATAGAAGTAGGTCTAGCCCCTAATACAAGTACATAATACATCAGTACAATTGTTTCCAACAACAATAATTGTAAATTGTTCAAAACGTTTTAAAAACAAATCAAGCCAATGCCATGGGTCAAGGTGCTAGGTCTAGGTCTTCTACAATCGCTAGACTCCCTTCATGGATTACCTGAAACATGGCTGGAATGGTGATGGAACCGTGGGTGTGTGTGTTTCTGTTGGAGAGGAATCGAGAGGGAGAGAAGATTATGTGAGGCTGTGTGTGTGTAGTTTGAAATGGGATTTGCATGTAAGGGGAGTGGAGGATTGAAGTGGTGGTATTTAGTGGAGAACAGAGGAGAGGATAGGTGGAGAGGGGAGTGGAGGATTTAAATTTTAATGGTAATTAGTTATTATATAGTGTAGTTTTATAGTGTAGTGTGGTATTTTAGATGGTAAATACTAATTAGTTATCAAGCATTGTGTATGTATATGCATGCCTTGATCGTGAATTATGTGTGTATGCACACAGTTTTAGTTGTTTCAATTAAGTTCTAGAATTATTAGGGTGCTAATTGAGTTTTTCCCGAAACACTAAGTTATCCTACGCTAAGGCTAGATTTAGCTAAATCATCATAAAAGCACATGAAATAACAAAAATGACAATAATAGTATAACAATAATAATGCAAATGCTAATAATGATATTGATATTAACATTAATATAAATTGCATGGATAGTGATGCAGGAGGTCAAGGTTTAGAATTATGACCTAGAGGTCGGTTGTTACCATTTATTAGCGTATGTTTTAGCCGTGGCTAAATCATAATGAGCTGATTTCAATCTACTTAGGAGATCATTAATTTGGGTCTCAATGTTGATTTGCTCATGTTTTAATTGTGAAACAATCATTCTAGTTCCATTACTTTTTTCTTTTTTAGCTTGACCATTTTACTTAAAATCAGGTTTAAGAAGATGATTGATTCAACATCGTTCATGAGATCCAAATTATGATTTCTATATAAGTTGATCTTAGCTATACATTCAGGTGTTGAGTACGGTTCAAAAGTTACATGCAGTAAAGAGGTTGAGTTTCCATCCATCAATGCATTATTGATGGGTGTAATATCTTCTACTTAGAAACTTCAGTTAATGACCTCTTCTCCTAAGGCTACAACTGTTGTATTTCTTTTGCTAAATGAAGTGGAAGGACCTTGATGAGTTGAGTGTGGTTGTTGGTTTGATGAACTTAGAGGAGATGGTTTTGACTTTGGTGCTTTGCATTCTTCGGAAAAATGTCCTAGCTAGTTGTACTTGAAACATTTTACTTTGCTTTTATCAAATCCTGTTTTCTCTGCTTTATGAATTTTCTTTTGATTTTCTTTTGATTTTCTGTTGAAACTGCTTGGCCTTGAAGGATATCATGGCTATATGGTATTGTATATCCATTTCTTTAAGGTCATTTGGATGAATGCATTCTAGATCTTTTTTAGAGAGTTGAAAGAAGTTTGCTTAGTCACTAACAAAAGCAGAGTTTGTAGGATATGATTGTGAAAAGGATGGTGTGGCTGGCTAATTCCATCTACTGAATGATCGTGCTGATTGATACTAAGCAATTGGAGATTTAGGTTAGGTGATCATTGGTATTTTATGAGTCACCATAGAAGTTTGATAGACTTGAGAGTAGGAGTGATAGTGAACTAGCTCAAGAATAGGGGCCATGAGAGCTGATGACTTTAAGGGGTTTGAAGATCTACACAGTGATTCTTCATGTGCATCCATCTCCATCTAGTAAGCACATAGCATGTCCTGTAACTCCTCAAGAGTTATTGTTGAACATCACTATTCTCCATCTTCACTCCTTAACTTGGAGAGTCCAGAAGTTCAACGTATCTGAGATATGTAGTATTCATGGTTTCTCCCCTTGTGAAAGCAAAATTTTCAAACTTTTGTTTCAAGACATCCCTCTTATTTCCTTTCATATCCCCATTTCCTTCAAATCTATGATTTAATACTTCTCACAACTTTTGAGAAGTTATGAACTTCTTGAGGCCATGCATGATGCTATTGGGTATGCTCATTGTTATCAGCCAAAGAACCTTTGAATCCACGTCCATTTTTTTCAGATCTTCATGTGAGTACTTTGTAGATCTTTGGGAATCATTACTCCACCTTCGCCAATGGCCTAGACCATAGGGACATATGGTCCATTCAGAATAGAGAGCCATAATCTAATGTCTTTATTCCATATGAAATCTTCCATTCAGATTTTCTAGGGATCATAGTTATTTGGTGTAAACATAGGAGGTTTGGTCTAAGTTCCATTCTCCAAATCAGTTTACTAGAAATGGCTACAACAGTCATTTTGAGAGGGTAGAGAGGCATGAATAAATATGGCGTTTGATAGTGTGATCAAAGAAGAAACAAGTGATTTGTTGAAAATTAACTTCAAGCAAATCAAGAGCCAAGGCTCTAATACCACTTGTTGGATCGTGTTTGGTTAAAACTAACAAGAACTTCTTCTGTGATAAGTAGTTAACGAATGCGAATCTAGGCTAACTACTTACTATCACAACACAAATACTTTGAAGAAAGGTAAATACATAATTTGTTCTTTTAAAGTATTCATATGATTTATTGTTTGAGTATAAATGATACAATCGGCAAAATACAAACAAGTGGATTAAAAGCTTGTCTCTACTATACAATTGTAAGGACTTTTACACTATAAAATCTAAACAATAAGAATAAACTATTCTATGTTTAGAGTCTATAGTAAAACAAATAATTTGTGCATCAAAGTTGGCAGCTTCAGTACTATGTTGTCCCCAAAAGGTGAAACATGGCAGACGTCGGCACATACCTTTTTGTTTTGAGTAGCAGGTGATTAGCAGCCTATGGAGTTCTTCTACTGATCAGCAGCTTTCAATCAGCAGATCTTCAGTAGACTATTGATTGGCAATTGCTCAACATATGTTGGTTAGCAGTCATGCAGCATATGCTAATCGACAGTGGATTCAACACTTGGCTTGATTTGGCGGTTGCAGCCAGTGCTAAAATCTCGAGTTTTTTAGTAGCTTCATCCTCTTTATAGCTCAACGCTATGTATAATTACAAAAGTATCATTATGTAAATAGAAAATACGTAATAATCATTAGTATAATATGTTGTCCATTATGGATGATAAAGTGTCCACTGTAGATGTTTGACCTAGTTGTCCACTATGGATGTTAGTCGTTCGCTGTGAACACTTCATCTAGTTGATGTTGTCCGTTGTGTTTGTTGGTCATCCACTGTGGATCTGTGTATCCACCGTGGACTTGTTCATCAGTTGTGTGGACTTTGTTTATCAGCTTTGTATCTCAATATGTTCGTTGCTAGCACTTGGACATTTCTTGATTGTCTTTATCGGATGTGGGTTCTTGTGCATCCACTGTGAACACTTCTTCATCCAGTACCAACAGTTGTGCAAAATTTCTTCTATTTACACATCTTGTTGAAGAAATATAAATGATGATTAGTGTTATTCTTGGATAATAATTATGTTTAAATATTAGTATATGATTGTTTGAATGCTAGAACTTGTTTGTTTGATTAAGGCAAGCATTATCCATCAATATGTTATTGTACTCCAACAAAACTCCTCTAAGAATGATGCTACGAATCTAGTTTGATTAAGTTGTTATTGAATTATTTGATTGTGTATGTTATACATGATTGACAATACTTGGTTGTTATGTTTGATTATGGTTGGTTGGATGAATAGATAACTGATTGGTTTATTAACTGGTTACACATGTGTAATCAATTTGAATTGACTAATCTGATTCATATGAATTATTGATTGACTTATTTTATAATTAAATGATGTTGTCTATGCTTGAATGATGTTATGAAATGTTGATTTTTGTTTTGTGTTTGATTGGCTAGACATGGATGATTGTTACTTGATTTGATTGTTTGATTGTTTGTTAGTGAACCTTTATTAGGAATGAGAAGGTCCTGCTTCATCTTGACTTTTTTTGCACTTCAGATTGATTAAGATCAGACTTTGATTGACTTGATGAAGCAATGGAACTACTTTGAGTGCATTTAAACAATTTAAAATATGCTCAGTAAAGTATTCCACTACACTAACTTGATCCTTGTAATAATATATGTAATTGAACCATTTTATCAAGTGTAGATTGATCAAGACTTTGAACTTCAATGTTATTAACTAGTGTGGTTATAACACGACCACCCCTTAATCATATTTAGGTTCTTGTTGTCTAACATTTTGAGGCTTGTAATTCCTTCAATGTGAGTTATTGACTATTGGTTTGTTTCCAATCTTTGCTTTAAGGCAGCATTAACATATACTGTGCCCTAAATTCTCAGCATATGTTTAATGTAACAACAATCTTCCTTGCATAATACATATTGAAATGGATGGAAACACTTTTTTCATGAAATGATACATAAGAAGGAAGGAGAAGTTTGATCTCAACTGGATCAAATTTCCTTAAAACAAAGTTCAAAGCGTAACATCTCTATTTGGGAATGAAATAAAATATTTGAAACTTGTATTTTAAATATTTTTAAAAGAGTAAAATTAGAGTTTAAATATAAAACGTTTAAACGAATTTTAACTAACTAGTCACTATATAATAATAATAATAATAATAATAATAATAATAATAATAATAATAATAATAATAATAATAATAATAATATAATAATAATAATTATTATTATTATAATAATAATAATATAATTATTATTATTATTATAATAGTAATAATAACAATAATAATAATAAAAATAATAATAATAATAATAACAACAATTATAATAATAATGATGATAATGACAATGATAATGATGATGGTGATGACGATGGTGATGACGATGGTGATGACGATGGTGATGACGATGGTGATGACGATGGTGATGACGATGGTGATGACGATGGTGATGACGATGGTGATGACGATGGTGATGA
>BJCO01801417.1:0-19430 GCA_018326465.1 Flaveria floridana
CTTCACGCCAACGAGCATGCTGCGCAGCTTGGTTGAAACATTTGGGCTCATCATTGTTAGTGATAGCCGTAAAAAAAGCCTTATGATTAGTGGAAAATTTATCGTAGGAAACAAAATTGGAGATTGGGTAGCATACCGCGGAGACTTGATTGGATGTAGATGACGGGTGTTTTACCGAAGGGGGAACTTGTACGTCGAAGTCTTTGAATTTTGATGGCTGAATTTTTGTTCAAGTGGGCCTTGTTTCAGCTTGGGCCTCTGCTTCTTCACCCAATTCATTTGTTTTAGATTCATATTTGGGCTGCTCTTCATCGTATATTTGGCCCGTTTCAACTTCATCAGGAGTCTCATGTGGGCTGCTTGACTCATCATTAGGCCTGGTGTCATTGGTGTGGTCATGTTCCATATGTGGGCCTGATGCAACTGGGTTATGCTCTTTGGCTTGTGCCAAGGTTCGGTCATCATCACAGTGACAATCATGGCAAATTATTGGTTCTTCAGATCCATCTTGATTATCTTTTTTAATATTTTTAAATGGAAAGTTTTCTTCATGAAAATTAACATCTCTACAAATTATTAGTTTTCTGGTCTTGAGATCAAGAATCTTATAACCTTTAGTTCTGTGAGGATATCCAAGAAAAACCCCCGGTTTCCCCTTTTCTTCCAACTTATCTCCTTTTGTGTCCGTGTTTCTAAAGTAAACAAGGCATCCAAAAACCTTTAGAAAATCATAATTTGGTTTCTCATTCCAAAGTAATTCAAAAGGAGTTTTGTTTTTAGTATCCTTGGATGGGAGCCGATTAATAACATATGTCGCGGTTAAAACCGATTCTCCCCAAAACCTTTTAGGAAGATTTGCACCGAACCTTAAAGCGCGAGCCGTTTCGAGTAGGTGTCGATGCTTCCTCTCAACTACACCGTTTTGTTGAGGGGTGTGGGGACATGTGGTCTCCAATAAAATTCCCTTTTCATTGTAAAATTCAAGCATGTTTTTAGACGTGAATTCCCCACCATTGTCACATCTAACCCTTTTGATTTGTTTCTCAAATTGAACCTCAACCATTTTGTGAAAAATTTTTAGACATTGGCTAGCCTCATTTTTGTATTTAAGGAGAAAGGTCCATACACCTCTACTAAAATCGTCAACTATTGTAAGAAAATAGTTGGCTTTTGTATATGATGGTACCCGGTAACCTCCCCAAATATCACAGTGGATTAATTCAAACGGAGCATTAGTTTTAATAAAACTAGAAGGAAATGGTAGTCTGGTATGTTTTGCTCTAGCATAAGAATCACAAAAATTATCCAAATCAATAATACTAGTTTTGAGAAAGTCTATCTTAGCTAGCTTTCCCTTTGAAGCATGTCCAAGTCTCCTATGCCATGTTTCAGCAGTAACAGCCATTGCCTTTCTTTCTTGAAACATCTTCATTCGGTAAAGTCCCCCTTGGCATCTACCCGCACCAATCAAGTTCCTCCTCTGTAGTCCCTGCATGATACAAAAATCAGGAAAAAACGATATGCAACATTGAAGATCACGACTAAGGCGACTAACAGAAAGAAGATTGCATTGGAAATCTGGAACATAAAGTACTCCATTCACTTTTGCTCCCCCCGGAAGTACGTAATCCCCTTTTCCTTTGACCGTAATTGAATCCCCGTTGGGTATAACAACAGGAGCCTCAAAGGGAGTGGTTCTCTTGTTAACAAGAATATTAGATAAATAAGTAATATATTCGGTGCAACCCGAATCAAGGATCCACTCACCTTCTTCGTCGTCTTTATGAGTCATATTTGCAACTGGCTTTGTACCCTTGTTATTACCTGTTTTGGAGAATTGCTTCAAGAAGAGTTGATAGTCTTCGTTTGACAGTCCTGGAATAGGACTCGAATTTGTCTCAACACATGAAGCCTTGCTCTTTATCTTTTCTCCTTTCTTCCCGGGCCACCATTCTGGATACCCGATCAATTTGAAGCAACCTTCACGCTTGTGACCATCTTTGTCGCAAAAGGTGCAGTGTTCATGTCCGTCTTTTACAGCCTTCGTGCCACCCTTTTCTTTGTTTTGTCCCGAGAAGGATTCACGTTTCTGTGCAGCCTTGAACGCAGCGGGTTCTGGTGGTGTTCTTCCTTCACTTGAAATGGTTCTCTGTCTCTCGTCCTCAGCTACCATGTGGTAAGCTGTTCCGAGCGAAGGAATTGGCTTCGTGGCCAATATTTGCGTTCTAATAACCGTGTATTCGGCATCCAAACCCATCAAGAATTCATAAAGACGTTCTTTCTCTAGATGTTCATTTATCTTTTTGCCAATATCACATTCACACTTGCTACAGGAACATCGAGGGAAAGGATATATGGACTGAGCTTCATCCCATATGGACCGAAGTTGGGTAAAATATGTTGATACAGAAGTGCCACTTTGACGAGTTGAAGCGATCTTCTGTTTTAATTCATACGCCCTAGGAGCATTCTCCTTCCCAAAGCATTCATTTAAGTCTGACCATATCTCTGATGCCGTAGTCGCATACTTGACACTGTTCCGTATGTTCTTCTCCATAGCGGTTGTCAACCAACCCTTTATCATAGCATCAACCCGCATCCACGGCATGTAATCCTTGGATGTCTTTTCTGGTTTCTTGATCGTCCCATCAACAAGCTCTATTTTGTTTTTGGCAAACAGAAAGTTTGTCATCTCTTGGCTCCAATCAACGAAGTTGTTGTCGGTGAGAATCTCGTTCACGTGTAGTTGCTTGGGGTAATCGGATGGATGAAGGTAATAGGGTGAGTCATGTGTAGTCCCACCGCTAGATCCTTCTCCATCTTTGGTTCTATTTTGGTTTTCATCTCCGGCCATTCTTCTAGATCAATATCGAGAGCTAGGGTTGTGAAACCCGCTCTGATACCATATTAACTTTCAAGAGGAGAAGAATGTATTTTTCTATATATTATTTCTTAGAATACATTGGAATAAATAGGGATGTCATAACCTAAATCCCGTAAATAACTCCTCCAAATATGGAGAGGATAATAATCAATAATAACCAAATAATAACAAATAAATAAAAATCTTATAATTTTGGACGAATTTTCTGTGTGTATTTGAACTTCACGAAATAAGGATTACAAGGCTTAAATAAAAATAAGTAAACTAAGAGATATTAAATAACAAAAATAATGACTGACTAACTAACTTCACAATTTCCTCCATGATCTCCTAATGGGTCGGTGATCACTTTTCACACTTTGACTCCACATCCTCCGGTCAAACCAAGTTAGCTAAACCCACGTTTGAAATCAAACTTAGATGACCCATTTTCTGACCCGTTTGACCCGCGAACAAACTCGAATAACCCAACAGCATAATCAACTTTTTAATTAAAAAGACAAATTAAAAGTTTAAAACATAACATTTTTTTATAGTCAGTGTTGTCTTGTATCTAGTTACAATTTGTAACTAGTAATTATCTACATCATCTATAACAACAGTGCATACTTAACTTATTGGTGATTTTTGAGTCACAATATGCTCATGAACCCAACATCGATCTCCAGTCGATCTGGTATTTACCTAATGTGTTATAAATTGATCATAGAAGGCTTTAACTATAATTGTTTTTTCATAAAAGATACATTTTTTTTGTGAAAAAGCTGAAATGTAATAACGCATTTTTTTAGATTGACAAAGGGAAATGAAATGGAATGTGGTGAAATATGTTAGGTTCACGCTTCACTTGTGTGAAATTGATCAACTCAACATTTAATCATATACATATTTATGTAAAAACATCGGTCCTTATAAAAATTAACTTTAATCCTATTACACTTAAAGTAGATAAAACCCGAACATGACATGTGTAATCCATTTATGTAAACAAAATAATAGTTGGCAACTAAAAACAGATTAACGAGTTATTAAGTTTTTAAACAAACGAAGTAAGTCATAAACAAGCGTGTGGGTTGTAAAAAAATGGTAAACAAGTTAAATCTGTCATAAAAAAGTTAGAGTAGAACATGTAATTAATAACCATCACACATACACCTTACATGTAAAAAGGTTTACAAAACTGAATGTAGATATTGATCCATTCACATTTTAACTAACAATTTCTAATTTAAACAGTCATCCACTAGATAAAGAATACAGGTTCTAATTTAGATAGACATACATTAGATTAGATATAGAATACAACCCCAAAAAGCGGATCAAAATCATACAAATCAAAAGATTGAGAGCTGTATAATAGCAAATTGCACGTATTATAAGTTATAACAAGCACACATTTTTACATAATACCGAAAAATATTATAAGGACAATAAACTTGAATAATATAAACATCAAATCCAACATTGTGCTCTTTGTCACTGGTATGCATCCAGCAGTTAAACAAGTCGTTACCTGTGGAGCTATATATGCAATCATATATTGCTCATGGCACAGGGCACTGCTCTATTTTCCAGATCTCCTTTGCATATTGAGAGATTGTTCGGTCACTGCTAAACTTCCCACTTCCTGCAGTGCTTAAAATGGACATCTTTATCCATCTCTTTCGGTCCCTATAACCACCAATAACAGAAAATCAAAATAACCATCGACAACAAAAAACAAAGAATTAGAAATTTAAAACTTTGAAAAATTGTACTTGTATGCTTCATCCACTTTTGCTTGTGTGTCTATGTAGGTTGGAAAGTCATGACCAACAAGAAAGTAGTCGCCACGGCCATACCCAGAGTTCCCTTCCAAAGAATCGAGAAGTGGTTCATAATCATAGCTTCCGAATGCCTTTGATCTAATAAACTGTTTAGCTTCTTCATATCTAGGATCCGGTTTGAACTGCATGTTAAGAAAGAATATTACATATATTTACCATCTCAGGACTAGGCATGCAAGCGAGTAACTCGTGATCTACTCAAGATCAGCTCGCTAAAAGCTTGAACTGAGCGGAGCTTAAACGAGCTTGAGCCCAAGATGAGGCTCATTTAATAAACAAGCTCGAGCCTGAGTTTCATGCATCAAGATTGATTAGGCTTGTGAGTCTAAACAGACATGTTTTTTTAATATAAATATATAATTTTATTTACGTAATATAGTATAATTACACTAGACTTATTATTATAGTAAAAAACTAAATAGTATATATTATGTTATATATAATAAAAATTACCTGCAAAAATAATTAAATAATACATAAAAATTAGTAAATTAATAAATAATAAACAAGCTGAGCCTAAGTAGGAGCCGCGCTTGTAAATTATTCACAGACCGAGCTCGAGCTCTGCTAAGTTAAAAGGGCTGAGCTTGAGCTTAGGCGTGCTTGGACTCTGCTCAACTCGCTTTTACACCCCTACTCAGGACTAGTTCATAATTTAGAAAGTAAGTGGTCTGACCAGTCCATTCTCTCGGTCTTTCCTTAGCTTGGGGACTTGGTCTGCTGTTGCTCCAAAGAGGAAAAAGTTTTCTTCTCCCACTTCTTCTCTGATTTCAACATTAGCTCCGTCTAATGTTCCTATAATTAAGCATCCATTAAGTGCAAATTTCATGTTACTTGTACCACTAGCTTCCATGCCAGCTGTGCTAATATGCTGTGACAGCTCACTTCCTGGTATAAGAACCTCCGCTACAGATACATTGTAATTCGGCACAAAAACTACCTGAAAAATAATCATTAAAAAGCCAAGGTTAGTTGACAATTGTTAAAGTGAAACCAAAAGGATTATTAATTATTACATACCTTCAAGTATTCATTAACTTCAGGATCAGTGTTAACAACAGCACCAACATCATTCACAAGCTTCACTATTCTTTTGGCATTTGTGTATGTTGCAAACGCTTTTCCTCCAATCATAATGGTCCTTGGGGTAGTGGATTTCCGCTCTTCAGGGCTCATTTCCTGTTTCAAATGCATCAACTCTTAATAATTTCAAACAGTTTAGACGTTTAGTTATTAATTGAGATGATTTGACTGTAAGGCTGTATAGATGATATGCTGATACTGTTTTTACAATCTTTTCCTATGATTATCCATGTGTTTGCTAGAAGTGAGATAAAACTCACCTTCAATTTCTTGTACCTATAAACCGCACCCAATATATTTAACAGCTGTCTTTTATATTCATGGATTCGCTTCACTTGAATATCAAAAAGGCTATTTGGGTCGATACTTTCGCCTGTTACACGCCTTATGTACTGAACTAATCTCTGCTTGTTGGCCATCTTAGCTGAGTCCCATTCAGCTTGAAGTTCCGGATTGTCAGCAAACTTTTGGGAGAAAATCTCATTATTTATATTGTTTTAAGCAGTATATAATACAACATTTAGGTTAGCAATGAATAAAAACCATACCTCCCGCAGACCCACAAGTAGGTCTAGGTTAGTCACCCATTTGTCTGTTTTCAACCACTTTGTTATAATTAGACTAAGTTCCGGACTGCAAAATTTGAGCCACCTTCTAGGTGTTATGCCATTGGTCTTATTTTGGAACTTAGTTGGCCATATGGAAACATAATCTGCAAAGAGCTCAGCTTTTAAAATATCACTGTGCAACTGTGCTACACCATTAACCTGTAAAAGGAGATTTAACATATCATGAGATTAGATAAGGGAGGTGAGCCAGCTTTCTCAAGAAAACAAAAAAGATTATAAAAATCAAGTTTTTCTTACTGTATGCCCAGAAACAACACACAAGTTTGCCATGCGAACAACGGGTTTATTTGGGTTGTGATCCAGAATGCGGATATCAGAAATCTTACTCTCAAGGTCAGGACGTGTTGATTTTATCATTGCAATGAACTGCATACAATACGACTTTATAAATAAATACCAATTAAGTATGTTGTTTATACAATCAATAATAAGATATATAGAAGTCAAATACTCGTTTATCAATTTCTTCTATGATTTCCATGTGGCGAGGAAGAAGCTTTGACATCACTGCTTGTGACCATTTTTCTAATGCTTCAGGTAGAACAGTGTGATTTGTGTAAGCAATTGTCCTGGTCAATGGTCAAAGATTAACTCCTGGCTATTTAGGAACAAATAGTAATACTAATCTTATAACAATCTTTAAAACTAGTGGGCGTGAAAAGATTAACATACTTTGAAGTAACATCCCAAGCTTCATCCCATCCTAATCCTTCTTCATCCATCAGCAATCTCATCAGTTCTGGTATAGCAAGAGTAGGATGCGTGTCATTAAGTTGCACTGCCACTTTGGTTGGAAACTCTGACCACTCACGCACGCCTGTTCCGTCTTTTCTTTCCTTAAATCTAGAAATAATATCCTGAAAATTACAGATTTACTTTCTTTCAGTACGCATTAATAATGTCAGTTAAAAATTACATGATGAAAATATTGGCAAGTAACCTGTAGTGAGGCACTGCATAAGAAAAACTGTTGTTTCAGTCGAAGAAGTTTTCCTTCTTCTGTAGCATCTCCAGGATAGAGAACAGCACAAATCTGCAGGTAATAATCCAAATTAAAGCAAGTCCATGCTACAAAGATATGGAATTTCACTCGAATAAAGAAAATATTATTTCTAAAGATGACAAAGTTTTATGCACCTGTGCAGCTCTAGCATGTAGTTCAGCAGCAGACTGATACTGTCCATCATTAAATTGAAACAGGTTGAAGTCTTGAGCACTAGCTTTGGCCTCCCAAAGCCGAAGACTATTAGTATTCTTAGTTTTGTATCCTGGAATTGGAATGTCGTATGCCAGGGCTTGTAAAACCTCTCCACCAACCCATTTTCGACTGTAAAAGTTTTGATAATTAAAAACGATTAAAATTGGTAAAGGAAAACAGGGAATTTGAAGTCTGTGCTTACGATCCTGTGGGGAGGACTTCGACATGGCCAAAGAATCTGACTGGAAACACCACATCATGCCTGACAACCTCCCAAGGACTAAACTTCTGTTTTATACCAGAAGAAGTAGAAAAATTAAATATAAATAAATAATGAAACAAAAGTATGTTGTGGAGTCCAGACCTCAAGCCAATCTTCTGCCATCTCTTCTTGTCCTGCTTTAGAGATCTTCTGCTTGAAGAGTCCATACCTATACCTTAGCCCATACCCCCATGCTGGCAAATTTAAAGTTGCCATTGAGTCCAAAAAGCAAGAGGCAAGCCTCCCCAGACCACCATTACCAAGTGCCATATCTTTCTCCTACAATTTGTATAGATGGAAAGAAGAAAATTAAAAGCAATCTACAAACTAACCCTTATTAACTATTACACTCAATTCATGCATCATGTATGATACTATATGGCAGGACAAAGATGAACCTATTGGTATTGCAAAGTCCATGTGGTGCATCATCATGCAAAACGATTGGTGGCCTTGATTTTACAATTTAAGTGTGGATCAAATGCAGAACATGTAAAAACAGTGTTTCGAGTTGCAAGATTTATAAGGAATTACCTGCTCAGCAATTTCTTCAAGTTCATGACCCAGCTTATTCAAAGCATTGGAATATGCATCTTGAATATCAAGATTCCCAATGGCATTAGTCAATGCCCGTCCTTGGAGAAACTCCATAGATAGGTAGTAAGTTTGTTTTGGATCAACTTTGTGATAGTGCAGATAAGTCTCGTTCCATTGCTGTGAAAGCAAAGAAGTTAGAAAGATTGGCATGGTAAAAAAAAATCTAATCATGCCACAACAAGAGCCTACTTAGTTAAAGTTCAGATGGTTCAGGGTTTATCTGTTCTCCTAACATGAAAACTTATAATCTTCTAGCTGATACAATATCTATACCATTGGAAAATACATAAGACCATTATAGCATGGTAAAGGTGAACTTTGTGCTTCTTTATTTGATAATTGATATACAATCAAAATACTGAAGGAAATACAATTACGAAATTTAAGGCTAAGTAGTTTTACTTGTATCAGGCGGTCACGAACACTTTCTGCTGCTGCATAATATGCTTGCTCGGGCTCAAACTTAACAGGTGAAAAATGTGGACTGTATTGAGCATGATACTTGATATTGGATGCAATATCTGTCGGATCTTCCGCTAGTGGATGAGCAGCAACTGGAATATTATCAGAGGTCTTAGATTTAGCAACACCATTGACTTTTGTGGTAGCCTCCATTCTTTGAACTTCCAGAGGCTATTCTACTTTATATACTGCAACGATAAATTTGCAACTATGATTATATAAAAACTTGGAAACCATATTCCATTACATTAAAATTGTCTTTTCGACTCAGCAGTTGGCCTAAATGGCCTTTGGATAACTACAAAAGAGATCATGATACTATTTTTGTAGGCAATGGGCACACAGGAAACTATCATTGTTGAGATTTCCATTAACAGCATATGGAAAGCAATCATTTCAAACGAGATCGTTAACCATCGATGTGTACAGTCAACAAACTTCAATCAACAGACAAACAAACCCTAACTTAAGCAAAATCAAGCCGAAAAACTTATTCAATGGCAGAGAACTACCAATTCAATGACAACAGAACTAACAAAAGCAAACTACAACAACATTACACATTCAAATGGTGTATGAGAATCACTTACACAGTGGAATCAATCTTTCCAATCCACAAGAGCAAAGGCAGAATTCTCTCAATGTAGCTTCAAAACTTAAATGTTTACTGACAAATAAAAGTATTAATAATAGCGAAAATGAAGCAGATATTTTGATGGAAACTTCTAAAAGCAAATTGCGAAAAGTACCTAATGGAATATGCGTCGTCTGGTTCATGAGTGATTGTGTGGTGGTCGAAAGTGAAGAAGATGATGATATATTGATATTTTGAGTGAGCTGAATTAAATTAAAATTGGTGATATTTTCGGTGGCACGTGTGGAATGACACGTGGGAGTTCGATGTAAGCAAAGTAAAAGTAAAAGAACGCATTACAAGATTGAATGGAGATCCGAGTCGTGTGAGATTTTCATTGATTTCTATATCACACCCTTTGTTTTTTCATATGATTCATTAGGCTCCCTGAGGTTTTCATAATTCTATTAGACTTATTAAAAAGGGGTTAAAATGTGTGTTTTTAAATAAGCATTGTGATTTAAGTGATTACGATAGTTAGATTTTTAAAAATAGATACATATTTTGACTATTTATTTGTTTTAATAAATTAATTCTAATATTATTAAATATACCTTGTTTTAATACTCAACTTTGATTATTATTATTAGTTGAACTGGTTAAATTGTTTAATTTTCATAATAACCATCACTATGACAAATATGACTAAATACTCGTGTATTTTTAACGTTTGTTCCATTTTAGTAATTATATATTCTTATTCTTACGTCATAATTAAAGGAATGACCATAGGAATGGGCACATCATGATATTGTAAGACGTCTCGCCCGAATAAATTAGTTGGTTTACTTGCTTGAACTTCATCCGTTAATTTGTGTTTTCTCGAAAGGATTTTCGCTAGGAGGCTCACCTGAATATTGGGTCTTTCTGTAGTGTTAACTCGACATCAACGGTAAAGTTAGGAGTTCTATGATTAGGTTGAGAGTCCTTTTAGTTAATTTACGCTGGAATTTTCTCAAAATGATTAGTTGATTATGATAGAATCAAAAATCACATCTGAACTTAGGTTATTGAATATAAATTTAGGTTGGATTTAAATTAGAGTTCACTTTGGTCTAGCAGTTGCTTTTTTGATTTCTTATATTAAAATTTTCTTACATCGTATATGTTATTTTTTGACAAGTATATTTCTTATGTGTGCTTGAATTTGTTATTTTAAAAAGAAAAATGCTATAGCTTAAATTGGATGTTAGAATAACTACATGATAACAAAGCTATTTCAAATATCTCTTGCTGACTTTTTCACACAAGATGTTCATGGTTTTTCATGGTGTGTTTTTTATGATGATTTTAATGTTATCAAGCTAGTTTAGTTAGTTGGATTTATTTGAAACAAAATGAAACCACAATAAAAATTAATAGGCATTAGGAGATGAAAAAAACATGCTCAATCGTTTTCAATCTAAAAGTAAGCATACAAGATTAAATACAAAACCCACATCATTAGGTGTTGGATAATTAGTCTTGGATTATAATATTATTAATATAAGTTTCTAATAGTTAAGCTAAGTAGCTAACAACACAGTATTAAATTCACTTTTTAATCTACGTATAGATTAAAACACATCATGCACCAAGTCAGTTCGTGACCTTTGATTGCAATCTCTACTTCACCACTGATCAGTCTTTGCTTCCATTGATGAACGTGCTAAGCTTGATTTAAAAATGACGGTTACATATTGAAGTTAGAGAAAACATGGGGGGCCTATGTGCAAATGGAGCTATCTGATGAGTTATCACGAGCTCACCGTGAGTGGCGTTCACGGGAGGAGCCGCCCAGGGGACACGGCTCACGGCTCACACGCCATGCCTTTTTCTAATCTTCAAAATCCCTATGTCACATGTTTCCTTAGCAACGGGCTACCATTTAAAATTTTAGGGATTACGCGCAGAACTCACGTATAAAACATGCAACATTTGTTTAACTACTAATTATATATTATGTCTATAATTTTTTTATATGTTTTTATAAGCCAAAAATATGAAATAATAGAGTCTAGCCTTCTGATTTTAATTATTTTTAAAAATGTAAAAAAATAAAAAATATTTTTTTATTAAACAGGTTTAAAGGTCGGGAATTTACCGCTCTAAACCTATCCAAACCCAAGATGAAATAAAACACATATATAATTGCTATTTTTCCTAATTTCTTTCAACTCATCCTTGTAACAAATAGTAAAAAAAAAACTGTGTATTAATAAAACATGGATCGAATTTATAAAACGGGCTCAAGTTTTATTCTAGAACACTCAAATAAAATAGTTTTAGTTTTTTAATACAAGTTTTAACCATTTATATTAAATACATCGCTGAGTATGATACGTGTGAACTAGATTGGCATGAAACTTAACATGGATTTCAGTTCCTTAATTTCTGTAATTGTGCAAAGCCCCCTGGGTTTGTTGATCCTTTATAATGATACCATGGTGTCTTTGTCCAAGAAGTTAAAGTGAAGATCAGATTAGCATGATTATTAACTTTTTGACAAGTTAAGGATAGTAATGAATATCAAAAGACTGCTAATCATATCCATAGGGGTTTTTAATCACAAAAGCAAGAGTAAGTGTAATAAAGTTGATTCATACTAGCCCATTTGAGAGCTGAGAGGTAGCAAATTTGGCTCATTTTAAGAATGGTGCTCGAATGATCCAAAGTATAAGTTTAAAACTAATGGTCAAGAGTCAAGTCGTCTGAGAGCCACCAAAAGTTAACTTGCTAACTTCAAATAAATCCAAATGGACAGGCAACGGTGCAAAATCATGACCCACAACCACCATCACCACCACCATCAAGGTCTGTGCCATGACGCAGATGGAACCACCGTCGGCACTGCAATACAAATGTTTCTTTTGGGTTTTCATTTTCTTTATTGGTCGGTATTATATACATTGTGAAGGTGTTTGATGCCCCTCTAACAGTTAGCTGAATAACAATCACAAATATACATCTAAAGTCTTGAGCAAACTACCCAACTATACAACCCTGAAACAAATGAACCTTTTGTACTAACCATAGAACCACTGTAAAAGGTTACAACCCGCATTTCTCCACGCCTCCATGGCTCCACCTTAGCCAACGGCTGCAGTGGGCTTTTTGTAAGTATGCCTTTGTGCCAACACGATAAAGACTGCTAAGTTCACGACACTTAAACCAGCCAAAAGCCAAAAGAAGTAGTCAAGGTGCCCGTAGTTAAGGTTGTCTGTTATCCACCCCGGGCTACCATCACTAGTGGTAATGATCGTGACAATGGTCACGAGCAGAGCACTTACATAGCTCCCGAGGGCAGTTATTGTTAGTTGGAGAGCAGCACATAAACTTCTCATCGAATCAGGAGCTTGCTCATAAAAGAACTCTAACTGCCCGATAAATGTAAAAACTTCAGCACACCCGATAAGAAAGTACTGTGGCACCTGCCAGAAAATAGACATCGGAATGCGCTCAAGTTCATAGTAATCATTTCTTGAAACAATCTCCAGCCTAACAACTTCAAGAACCCCAGCACAGACCATGCTGAATATGGAAATGAAGAGGCCGGTTCCGATCCGTTGGAGCTGGGTCAACCCATTTTGTTGACCCGTGAGTCTCCTGGCCACGTGAACTATAACACGGTCATAAACAGGGACCCAGAATACTACGCTGATGGTGTCGAAAATCCCGAGTGAAGCAGGTGGAATCTCGAAACCAGACGGGCCCATGCTTGGGTCGAGAGTGGACCCTTGCAGCACAAATAGGTTACTCATTTGTGAGTAAACAGTACTGAAAATGATACCAGTGGCCCATATTGGAAGCAACCGTAACACCGCTTTCAGTTCCTCAACTTGACTCACTGTGCAAAGCTTCCATGAGTCTATCGACCCGTTTGTATGATCTGATGGTGCAATCACAGCTGCCTTATCGAAAAAACTGAAATCAACAAGAAAAGGCACTCAAGGAACAGTAAATACTAGCATATTAAAAGAGTTTTAGAGGTCATGACTTACACAAGGTCTAAGGTGTGATCGATCCTGCGGCCTCCAGAAATAGAAAAACGGGCATCTGAAGTCTCATATAAGAGTGAACTGTCAAATGGCACCTCAATATTTTTCTTTCTAAAAGAAGCGACCACCACCTGGCAGAGGCGCGTGAGCGGGCTGCCACCAGGCATCTGGTTTCTATATAATTTCGTACCCGAAAAGAATGAAACAATAGCAATCCCCATAGCAATAGTAGGAACCGAGAAGCCCCAACCCCAGCCCACGTTGTCTTGGATCCAAACTAAAACAGAATGAGCCACAAGTGCACCAATGTTTATGACGAAGTAAAACCAATTAAAGAAAGAACTCTTCTGTTTTTCCTCAACCTCATCATGCTCATCAAACTGATCTGCACCATAAGAAGAGACACAGGGTTTAATTCCCCCGGTTCCTAGTGCCACGAGGTAAAGAGACGTGAAGCATAGGGCGATTTGAGCTTTAGTTGCACTGCAGACATCTTTTTCATAACATGTTGGTTTTAGCCCGGGGACCGATGCTGATAGTGTTAACATCCCCATGCCCTATAATCACAAAATAGCAGAATCTTGTTGCTTAGATTGGTGGCAAATAAGCAAGTTGGGTAACAGGTCAAAACACGTATATTTTTAAATTGTTTGTATTGGGTTGACCCGAAACACTTTTTTGTCAAGACCATTTAAGTTTGTAACAAATAATATGTCAAGCATGATTATAATTTTTGTACTGGGTATGTTTGTTTGTTTGTAATAACATAATTAAGCCAAAAAACTGTGGATGATGTATGACTCTTTTGATCTGTTTCCTTTTTAGTTAACCTTTTGAATTGTACACGTTTGACCCTTTAGCAACAAACACAACCCATATCGACCTATTAAAATCATAGTATCATACTCACAATTGCATAGATAATTGAGAAGGTGGCAATGGTCCAGTATCGACCAAGATAAGTATCAGCCACAAACGCCCCGATCAACGGTGTAAGATAGCAAGTTCCAGTCCAAGTTGAGAGATTTCTTGAAGCCGTTGCGCTATGCTCATTCAAATGATACTTAAAGTACCGTACTAAATTGGAGCTCATTCCATAATAAGCCAATCTTTCACAACATTCATTGCCTATATATTACACTATGAATGAATATAATTCCACATACACATACATCATCAAAGGATAAAGATTGTACTCGCCTAAGATGAAGCCACAGGCCTTCCATGTCCCGGTTCTTTTCTTGTTAGCTGGATTGTTGAGGTAATCTACAGTCCCATCTTTTGTATACATGTCATCATCATCTTGCTTTGATTCTAGCAAATTACGCGTACTTGATTCGGTATCAACTTCTTGATAGTCACCTGCAGATGAAAGTTTATTAAAGATGTGTATGCGCAGCCTGGTTCAGGTCAACCCAAATGTCAAATATTTAAGAGAATCTTATGTTTTCATCACAGATTCAAACTTTGATATTTCATGAAGAAACCCAAATCCAGATATCAAATTTCATGATCATATACGTAAACAATTTGGTGTCACCAAACAATTTGGTGTCACCAAATTCTTTCATTTAATTTGAAAATTGACTTCTAAGAGCAATCTCACTGCATACTCATTATACATACACACTCGAATCACACTCGATTTCCACTCAATTTCACTACAAAAAATGTAAGTTTCCCCATTTCATTAAATCAAGCAAATATAAGGTGTATATAGGTGATGATTATGCAACTCTGAGTGTCATTGGTTAAATTGTATTATCTGGTTACAAGTTAAGTTTGAATTATTAAAATCAAAATAACATAGATTTTTCTCAACCAAACTACTTGGCTGAATACGAAGATTATACAAGAAAATTTACTTAAAAACAAGAACCAATCAGATAATTATAATACTAAGCCAGTAACTAGAACAGATAACAAGATCTCTTGTTAATTTCAGTGATTAACTACTAGGGTTTGACTTTAAGAGCAAGACCATGACTTCTTATACAAATCAATGAATCATACACAATAGCATGAGTTTTAGCTCTACATCTTCAATTAATTGACATAAAACGATAATCAAACAGAAATTAATTAACTAATTTGACAAATTAAAGGTGACCCGATACAAAATTGAGAGTACCAATATGAGAATTACGCCCCATTTCAAGAGAAACGATCGATAGTCGATAGCTTCACTCTGGGTACTGTGAATGGTTCAAGAAGACCTTGAGATTCAGGTCAACCTTCGAACCCCAAATGGAATCTTCAAACATTCGTTATTTTACAGTTTGGATTCTGCAAGTTGGGGTTTGAACCGCAGGGGTGTACAAACCGGCCTTTTTTCTTTGAACCGAACCGTTTTTTTGTCACGGGTCAAACTGGTTTTTCTACAAACCGGTTCGGGTTACAAACCGGTTTAGCTCACTGAATACTCAAATTTGTCAAATCGATTTGGACCGGTTTGAAACCGGTTTTTCTAAATAAACCGGTTTTTAATTTTTAAACCGGTTTAAAAACCGGTTTCAAGTGGGGGCTACCAAACCGATATATAAACTGGCAGTTTGAATCAGGTTGGGAACCGGTTTGGCTCAAACCGAGTTTTTTTTCAAACCGGTTCGTTTTTTCCGAACCGATTCCACTTGTACACCTCTAGTTTGAAGGGAAAGATTCGGGTCCTTATTTGGTAAACATAAAATTTCAGACCAAAATTTGTTCAATCCATAATATTGATTGATGTCGAAGTACCAATCAAATAAGATTTAAAATGTGTGTTGCTATTCACCTTAACTAGTTAGGGTAAGTAGGGTTGTCGATCCTCGTGGAATTAATGGTCGGTGTATTGTAATCGAATTTGTACGATAATGATTAAATTGGTAAATTACTAAACTATTGTCTTTTGGCTGTTAAAAGTGAAATTTGGAATGATGAACAAATTAACTAAGAAAATAACGTGCAAGCAATGAAAATTGATTTGAAGACGATTATGAAAAAGGGCAATCCACCCCGGGATTCAAGTTCGGTTTTCAGTAATTGTTTAATTCAACTGAGTGAAAAATCCTTAATGGGGATCCTATATGGTAATGACTAAGTGATAGTGATAACCAAGACTTAACGGGTCTTAGTACACAATACCAATTGGATTAACAATCAAAACCTTGCAATCATACAACTTGCGCAAAATTACATGACATTTAAATCAAGATTCAATAAAACAATTGTTTAAACAATCATGACACAAGTTAAACTGAATAAAGAACTTAACAGGTTCTCAAGTTTAATCCCAACACGAATTGAACACGAACAGAAACCTAATAACACGAAACCTATTACCCGAGGTAGATCACGCGGAGTTTAGCCTCGCATGTTCATGAATTCAACAATGAAATCGGATTGGAACATGAATTGATGGATTGGAATGAGTTAGAGAAATGGAGAAAGCCTTAAGAATCACCAAAGTTCGTCCCTTTTTGCTCCCAATGCAAATTAGGGTTTTGAAAATTAATTCTCCTATTTAAATGTGGTCAAAATCTGAAAATTTTGGTCAAACCCGGCCATACGACGTAAGCTACGTCCAAAAGGACGTAAGCTACGTCCAAAAGGACGTAAGCTACGTCCAAAAGGACGTAAGCTACATCCTTTCCTCAATCGTAGCCCTAGCCCACTATCTTACGCCCTCAATTCAGGGGATTTAGCAAATGGACGTAAGCTACGTCCAAATGGACGTAAGCTACGTCCTCTTCTCAACTTGCTTCGTTCTTGTCTCGAGCTCCAGACTCGTCCATCTTCCTTCTAATGCTCAATTTCCTTCCTTTTAGCTCCCTGTACATGTATTTTAGAAACAAAACAAAGTGACTGCATCCACTAATAATACTATGATAATAATGTATAATTGAACATTTAAAAAATATATAAAACGTAAACGCATCACATCCCTACACTTATCATTTGCTTGCCCTCAAGCAACTCACTGATATAATTAAACTCCCATTGTGTACTTATGATCACGTGATATTGTCACATAATGCCCGTTAAGATCCCGCGTCATGATCAATTCATAATTTTCATAGACAACACTACTTTTCAGATCAAGGTCCTTCTAATCAGGCCTAACGAGCTTTCTAACTTTCCCTATGCATGTATTCACACCTCTCACAAATTTCACTCCCCTCGGTTTAGTATCTAGTCTAGCAAAAGGTGTGCTAGTATATATCTGTGACACCCCGTATTTTTTTCAGGTTAACTTCGACGTGTTAACGTTCTCATGTAAGTTGCTTAATTATTTAACCTAGTTATGTAATTATACTTAATAGAATAAGTTTGAGCCTTAAGTCAATTTTATTATATTGTGAATGGGGCTAAGTGGTAAATATTTAACATTATGTATTTAAATTACCCAACCCATAACCCACGATCACATTCACATTCACATTCGTAAATCTCATACATAAGTTTTATAAACCCTAAACTTCTCCTCACTTTTCTTCACGGCGATCATCGCAACCGTACGGCCTTCGGCTTCGTTCGACGACTTCCCTGCGTACGAGTTCTAGCATCCTTCCTTAGGCGATCCGGTATAGTTACTTTTCGTTATTCATCCCGATGTGTTCGCGGTGTTGTTCTTGGTTATTATTTCGTCGTCTCGGGTCTCGGTTGAATTTGTGTGTGCATACGTATGAATACTTGAATGCTTCACCCGTTGTGTGTGTTCGATATGCCTTCCATGTATGTATTGTGTGCGTATGGGGTGCCGGTGAATCGGCGGTTGGGTGTGGGTGATCTCTCGGTTGTGATTGCCGAGAGTTAAAGAGATGGGGAGACCCTGCTGTGATTTTTGTGTGCGTATACGCGTGTGCCTTTTGTGTATATATATATAGATGCTCCTGTGATGTATATATATATGTATATATTTAAACGTGTGTGTTTAATGTGATTTAGTGTTTGTGGGGGTGGTTGGGAGTTGGTCGAAAGAAACCCTCAGCAGGGGTGTTTAAGTTTGGGTTTGTATGTGTGTGTTCATAATTGTATGTATATATGCATATATATAGTCTTGTGTGTACCGTGTATATGGGTGCATATGCATGTGGGTTGTATGTGGTGTTGACTTTTTAAACCAAGATCACGTGGGGTTGTTCTGCATGTGGGTATGGGATGTATCATTATCTGTTTGTTTGAGTATTATATGAACCTTTGCATTTGTGTGGTTTTATGACATGTATAAGTTAGTTCAAAGATGTAAACTATAGGTAGTCATCAATGCATGTTAATGGACATGGGATGGTAGTAGGTTGTATAAATATTATGTTACATATGTATGCATGAGTGTATGTGAACTTATATATAAATGTAAGGTGCATTACTTATCATAAGCGCGTTGGGAAAGGGTTGTTATGTGTTTGTGATTTTGTACGTTACATATTATGAAACATACTAACTTATTATAAAAAGGTCTTGCAATTGAATACATATATATATATAGAGAGAGAGAGAGAGAGAGTACTATCATTTATGACGTAATAATAATAATAGTAGTAACAGTTAGGAATATAATGCTTTTACAAGTGATGATTGGATCTTTATGTATTCAAAGTGAATTAGAATTCGTGTGTGTGTTTACGTGCAAATGAAGCAACCGATAGCCGACACCATAACCGAGAACGCAAAACCTTACGATCACATTATTAGTATTTAATATTAATTAAATATTAAATGTACATTCAGGTTAATCGGAAAACGAAATCTCTTGTGATTTCAATTGCTTGTTTTTCTGCATTCGAGGTGAGTTCTCAGCCCCGCTTTTAACTACTTTCTTGGGGTGAAAGAAACATGTGAAACAAATTCATTTTCGTTGATCAGTATTACTGTAATATCACTTGTTTACTAGTGTGAT
>BJCO01801487.1:1240-13711 GCA_018326465.1 Flaveria floridana
TGGTTCACTTCTGGTTCAACATATATGATTAGGCATCAATATTTTGTATGTCATGTCATAATGCCTTTTTACAATAACCTAAAATCTCCGTTTTTTTTGTTTTTGTGGGTTTATAATATCTAAAATTTATCAACAGGTATCACTTGCTTCTTTAAGGAAAGATGTCTCAGGTCACCCTCTTAGCTCATTGATGGATGAATGTGCCAGACATTATGGGTTCAATGAAAAAGCTGTTAATGGAACAGGAAATCACTTCATTCTAGCTATAGTTTTCCCTTCTTGTAAGGTTTGAAACATCAAGAATTTTATGATTTTATAAAATCTATTTGTTTTCTAAATGATTTAGTTCATTTTTATTTCAGGTTACAAAAAATGGTGTGCGATTATCTTCAACCCTTTCCTCTGCCATGGGGTATCCAAGTTCTGGCAGGATAATTTTTGTTTATCCTGTAAACCATAATTCAATTTCAATACACAAATGCAAAGACCTACATTTATCCTTGGTCTCATCAAGGAGTTCAATTAGTAATCAAAATAACAAAACATCTAACGCTGATTTCTCATCCGAAAATGGAAATATTTCATCGCCAAAGACACCGTGTCTGACGAAGTTAAAATTAAGTTCTCCCTGTTCCAGCATGCCAACTTCACCAAGACATGGTCGAACCCATTTGACCGCTTCAAAATCTTTTGACTCGTCCTTTGATTCTTGTAATATAAAAGAAATACTGGAGGATGAAATAGGAAAAAAGCTTCTTCAGACCTGCACCATGTCTATCTTAAATTCCCGTCATTTAATTTATGGAAACCCAGTAGTAATTCCAATACTTTCAGAGCTTTGTCTTTTCAAGGTTGTAGACGCAGAAAAAGTATCCGAGCATGATAATGATAATAATAATATTTATGAGGGTTTTGAGAGAAATAATGGTTTGGTTCTTAAATCCTCAGATATATCTGAGCATGGTAATGTTTTTCTGGTGGACCATGGTACCAAAGTTCATTTGTTTTCTGAGAAAACAAATTTTGATATACGTAGTGAGGATAGCATAGATAAGATACTGAATGATATTCCTAAATTGGGAGGCTTGTCAAAGGAGTATTTGGTTTTGAAGGATATTATTATTGCATCATCAAAAAAGAACACTCTTTCAAGGTACATTATATTTCTGCTTTATGCTGGCAATGATGAATATCTTCTTTTTCCTTCTGTATTATTATTGCTGCTTCATTGAAATGAAGTGTTTTTGGCGTGTTTGCTTATATACATGTAAACACAAGGGCTGAAATAGCTACAGGGGGGGGGGGTGCTGGATTTGTTTTTTGGAACTGATAATATGGTCTTATAATTGGAAGTCATAGTTATCAGGTTTGATTAATAGATTCTTCTGATTATATGAGTTTTTAGGGGTCAATTAGTCACTATCATTCAAACTGCAACAAAAGGGAT
Source organism: Flaveria floridana (assembly GCA_018326465.1). Lineage (NCBI taxonomy): Eukaryota > Viridiplantae > Streptophyta > Magnoliopsida > Asterales > Asteraceae > Flaveria > Flaveria floridana. The sequence goes on from BJCO01801487.1 coordinate 2,688, forward strand.
TATCTAAGGTTACAAGAAATTACTTATTTACCACTTTTCTTTTAATCTAATTTTGATGTTTTTGTCATCATATGTAATACTTTCTTTTTACCATTTGATTTAAAAAAACTCTGATTTCATCACCATTTGATGCAAACGAGATGCTATAACTGAGACAAGCTGTTGCCATGTCACCTTTTAACTACTTATACCAGGTCTTATCCCCATTATAGCGGGTAAACTGCAACAAATGGTGAAAGAATAGTTCATTACGTAAAATGAGTTAATGACACATTTGGTGCTATATACCCTTTTATCTATTAATTCTGAATATTCCTAATTTTCCAAACCCTCGAACATCTGATTGTTACAATTTCAAATGGTAGACACACATCAAACTCTTTCTTGATATATGGACCAATGGAAGTTTAACTCCTAAAGAAGCACCTCATGAAGCCTCCTGAAATTTGAATTTATTGATTCTCCATCATTTGTAGACCTTTTTATTACAACTAATTTTTGATTATCCAATATCACATAATAACTTTCAAAACAAACATGCAATCACCCCCTAAACGATTTACAATATCTTTTTTACCGATAAAAGGCAATTTTTGATCAATTTTTTATAGTATGGATTTACGTCCAACAAAAGGAGTACTACTTCATGGTCCACCTGGCACAGGGAAGACTTCATTGGCCAGATTGTGTGCCAATGATGCTGGTGTTGATCTATTCCCTATTAATGGACCAGAAATTGTGAGTCAATTTTATGGTGAAAGTGAACAAGCCTTACATGCAGTCTTTGATTCAGCTATTAGAGCCGCACCTGCTGTGGTAAGTTCCGTTTTTTTTTCCTATTTTCCATCACACTTCTTTAACCTTTTTATATAATTTGTTTTTCCATGTCACTCGTAGCAAATCTTTTCTCCAAGGATAAAAAATTAGAGGTGGCAATTTGAATCATTTACCAATGAATGGGTTGATTCAGGTTATGTTTTATCTCTAATTGATAAAACTAATACAAAATTAGCTTAAAGGGAAATGAGTCAAATGGGTCGAACAAGTTCATAAAATTCTTAAATCATTTTATTAAAAAATTAGATTATTATTGAACAAATTTGTAATGACATTTGACTATGTAGTTTTTTATTTCTATTTTGTTGGAATTGAAAGTGTTTGGTTCTTGAACCCATTTGACTCGGTACCAATCCACCTGACTTGCCCATTTTGCAACGTGTAAAAAAATATGCATGTGACTGTAGCTGGCTAATTGGTCCTTTTTTCCTTGCTAGTATATCTGATGACACAAAGAATGCTAACACAGTAAACCATAAGTATAGGTTTAATAAACTTATAAACGCAACAAATGGGAATACGATGCAATTATTAAAATCATTATTCTTTTGTTTGTTTAATTTATATTCTCACTTTTATTTGTGTTTCATTTTATTATGTGAGGATGAATGAACATGTGCACATAATTGACAGATGGGCTAAACCTATGGGGTCTCATTTGGATAAAAACGTTAATTAAGGAGCACATTTTTTTTTTGGTTTGTTAAGGTATTCATAGATGAATTGGATGCCATTGCACCATCACGGAAAGAAGGTGGTGAAGAACTTTCTGGAAGAATCGTTGCAACTTTACTAAATTTGATGGATGGAATTAGCAGAACAGAAGGCCTACTTGTTATTGCTGCAACTAATAGGCCTGATAGCATTGAGCCAGCACTCAGACGGCCAGGAAGACTTGATAGGGAAATTGAAATAGGTAAAGAAACTTATGAAACAATTTCCACATGTTTGGTTATGAACAGATCTACTTGTGTTATGCTTTAGTTCTAATGGGTCAAGCGGGATAAAATAGAAAAAAAATAGCTTGAAGGAAACTTTCAAATGAGTTGATAGTTTTAATGCATAAAACCTCCAAAATAGTTTAATTCAAAAATAAAAAAAAGGTTCATTATTTTTGTAATATTATACTAATTTTAATCATATGTGACCTATTAGTTATAAATTAAAATTTAAAATTATTTGACAAGAAGTGTTTGAAGGCTTACTGATACGTATCCAATGGGTCAAATAAACCCAATTGGACCGGTGGAGATCCATGACCCAGTCAACCAGTAAGTGTGTCCTAGTCAAGTAGAAACTGCAGGGTAGTGGGGAAGTGGCTGAATATTAGGAGTAACTGCTGAATTTTCATTTAAGTATCTGATTTTCTGTTCCAATTTAGGGAGGGAGATTAGTATTTGAAATTCTGGTTTGTATTAGGGAGATCAGTCCATCTCGAAGAGGACTACACTGTTTTGTACTCTTTTTTAATTCAATCAAGCCAACTAGGTTCTATCACTTACCCAACCCTACACTTACAAGAAAGTTGCATCATTTCTCCAAGTATGTAGGAGATCCTCAAGATAATTATTATTTATATATATAGATATATGTGTGTGTTTCACTCAAAAACTTTCCTGCTCATTACCATGTGATTTTAAAGCAAACTTTTATTCTTTGTTTGAATTATATGCAGGTGTGCCATCTCCAAGTCAACGTTATGAAATATTACTTACTTTACTTAGTGAAAAAGAACACCATCTTTTAGATGCTGAAATTCATCATTTGGCTATGACAACCCATGGGTTTGTGGGTGCTGATCTGGTGTCCCTCTGCAATGAAGCTGCCTTTGTTTCTCTTAGGCGGTGCATTGGCAAGATCCATGATGAAACATTGTCTCCTGAGAGTAGTAAAATAAAATCTTTGTCAGATGATATGGACTTGAATATCGGAAATAATTTGGAAATTTTATCTAATTCAGAGTTGGAAATAGAGATTGTTGAAAGTGATCAAATAGGGAGAAATCTGAGCGTTTCTTTTGAGGATTTTGAGAAGGCAAGAATTAAAGTGAGACCAAGCGCAATGAGAGAGGTATTATATATGTTCACTTCACACACACATATATATCCTTCTAAAAGCTCCGTGTTTCACATATATTCTTCTAAATTTCATGTTATCATATTGACCCTTGTACAATACTACGTATATCATGTTTACCATTCTATGACAACTTAAAAAACTCGATCACTTACAACAGTCTTGAATAAACAAAGATAACATTATGCGCCGAGATGATTCACAGTATTATTTTTGTTTCACTACTTATTTATTGAAACCGACTATTATAAGTAACTGATAGCTATATGGTTTAACAAAAGTTGGATTATTTTAGTAAAGTATAATCTTTTTTCTGTTAAATGATTTAGGAGCTTTTATACACTAAAAATGCACTTTCAGTTACTTTCACCATGTTTGACTTGTTCAACCCATCTGAGTTGTTTTTTTTGCTACCTTTTTAATTAATTGTTCGAAACACCAGAAAAAAATCTAACCCGAAGCGACCAATTCATAAGAACGTGTCGGAATTGCACATCTCCAGGGGAGAAACAAACACCTAACGACGCATTTACCATGTATGAACATTAACCCAACAGTAACAAATCAAATGGGTAATTGCTTAGTAAGGCCTGGATGGGTTGGATAGGGTTGAGTGGTTGACCCCAAACATTCTGTCCAGGAGTTACATTTTTTTTTATAAATGTGTCAGCTATGATTACCAACTACATTGTTTTAATAATAATCCAATATTTTGACCAAATGATAGGAATATAATTTATAAATACTTTTGGGTGTCCTTCGATTCAACTCGATTGGCACATGCCCTTTTTAGGTAATGTTTTTGTTTGACCTGTTAGAAATAGAAAATAACCCAAATCGAACCATTCGTAAGTAAACGGTCCGGAATTGCCACCTTATTAGCGGTTAGGTAAAGATTTTATAATACAGAGTATCTAAAACTTATTCCAATCGATGCTATAGGGGACATAATTTTACTTCATCTTATCTATCGTTTGATCTTTTCTAATCTCCAATCAGGTGATACTTGAGGTTCCAAAGGTTAGTTGGAAAGACGTAGGGGGCCAACAGGAGGTTAAAATGCAGCTAATGGAAGCTGTAGAATGGCCTCAAAAACACCAGGATGCTTTCAGGCGTATTGGTACCCGCCCTCCGACTGGGGTCTTATTGTTCGGGCCACCGGGATGTAGTAAAACCCTTTTGGCCCGCGCAGTAGCCTCTGAGGCTAAACTCAATTTTCTTGCAGTAAAAGGCCCTGAACTTTTTAGCAAATGGGTTGGTGAATCAGAAAAGGCTGTAAAATCTTTGTTTGCAAAAGCACGGGCTAATGCCCCTTCGATTGTGTTTTTTGATGAATTAGATGGTCTTGCTAACATCCGTGGGAAGGAAAGCGATGGAGTTTCCGTTGCTGACAGGGTTATGAGTCAGCTTCTTGTCGAATTAGACGGTAATATGCTAATTATCACTTTTAAGTTTAAATGTTTGGAAAATTCTGCTTGTAATGATCTTATTACACCAAAATGCAACTTGATTTCATACTAAATGTCCCTCTTCTCGTCAAAAGTGTCTTCGTTGGTCATTTATTAGTTAATTCCCTAAGAAATTTACAAGTGTCAACACAGAAAACACCTGATTATCTCATTATTGCAGCAGATGCACATCTAAACAATTTTTTCTACACAACATTTCATCGCAAGTAGTTATCTGACTCTAATTACTCAATATCCGTTTTCTTTTTGCAATTTGTTGGTTAATGTAGGTTTGAACCAGAGAGTTAATGTCACTGTCATTGCTGCTACAAACCGACCGGATAAGATTGACTCGGCCCTTTTGAGACCAGGTGTGACCTAACTTCATCTAATGTATCTAATATTGAAATCTTTCCTTTTTCTGGGGTTTTTTCAGCTCAACTTTCTCTGTAATAAAAATTTTACAGGACGTTTTGATAGGCTTGTGTATGTGGGCCCTCCAAATGAAAAAGACCGTGCTGAGATTTTCCGTATCCATTTAGATAAAATGGCTCACAGTTCTGATGTATGTATAGAGGAGTTGGCCTGTCTTTCTGAAGGTTGTACCGGGGCCGACATATCTCTTATCTGTCGTGAAGCAGCCATGGCGGCTATCGAGGTGTGTAAATACTAGATAATGGGCGGGTAGGCTAACAAGGCAAATAAGTATTTTTATACGTTTCGGGTTAGGTTGACCACTGAACAATATTTTTTGAAAAGAAATGCGACATAATTGGTGTCACGTATGAATGGAAAAATTATGTAATTTAAATAAGAATCTAAATTTTTGTCTAAACTCATTAAGGAGGTTTGTACATTAAAAATACACGACGGTGACTTCTCACCTATATAACTCCTTTGACCCGTTTATATAAGCTATTTTTTTGCTTTGCCCATTCTCGTCATTAGTGATAAACAAAACCTAAATTGATAATGTGAGTGGGCTGGGCAATAGTGCAAAACATGTAAGTTTTTATATGTGTCGGTTTGGTTGGCTGGGTACACTTTTTCTCATAACTTTTAAATAAATATTTGTTGTCAAATATGATTACAAGAATTGTATAATTTAAATAAGAATATACCTTTTTTTTATTAAAATGACTTGGGAAATTTTGTGCATTAAATTAGACTTTGGGCATGTCTAACCCATTTCATTTTAAGCTCTTTTTTAAACCCGTCTGACCAATTAGAGGTAACCTGATTTGAGCTATTCATAAGTAAATGTATCGGAATTGTGACGTCTATTTTTTTTCTTTGCTAACATGGTTTATTATTGCAGGAGAAACATGATGCTTCAGAAGTAAGAATGGAACATTTAAGATCTGCAATTGAACAAGTGCAGCCATCAGATGTGGATTCTTACGAAGAATTGACTGCAAAGTTTCAGAGACTTGTGTCTCAAGCTACCCCAAAAGATCATTTAGTTTCTAAACCATCCTCAAGAAGATCAACCTCGGTTTCTAGTTGGTAAACTTTCCATTACTTCAATACTTCTTGTTTTTTCTTTTAGATCATGCATCTTTATTGGGTTCCACATTTGACTTTTGAGCATTCAATGAATTGTTTTTGAGGTTCATAATTGATGATATCCGAGTTCCTTTATGTAAACATTTTAACCATTACAGTTGAGGGAAGTTTGGACCTGTGATTAAACTGATTTTTGCAACTTAGAGTCGCACAGTCAGTTTTTATCGCAAGTAAAAAGTGGTTTTGATTTTCTGATTATTCAGGGTAAGAATAGTCAGATGTTTTAGAAAAAGATAAGAAGTTGTAAAAAGATTGATTATTGAGATATATATAGAATTATATAGACACCTACAATGTAGAGGTCACAGTTTTTGACCCATCTACATATATTTGCAGATTTGGGTTATTTTTCCCCTAATGGGGTTACAGTTAACTGGATCAAAGCTAGTAAGTTTAAAGTAGAAGGAAAAGGGTTAATTGAATTGAAAGTCATCCAAAATGTATTTGCATAAATAGTATTATAGTATTAAAATGGATTTCTAAGTTTGAATTGTTAGGGTAGCAATATAGTATATTTTCCATATCTTAAAAGTGATAATTTAAAATGTCAAAAAGATAAAGAGTGTTTGCAAGTCTACCCAATTTTATGCACACCCAAACATCCTAATGGCTATTACAAAGTTCTAGAATAACAACACTTGAGATATAAACAAAAAACCAAAAAATATTAAATGTTGTCTGCATCCATGATCTATCAAGTTGGATTCTGTCATAGCTAACCATTGAACTGTGAAAACCCCTGTGATAACACATGTTTATTATGTGAATACAGGAGTGTTTTTAAATCTATAGCATCGCTTATTTCTCGTTGAATGGATTTTCTATTTGATCAAGAGACGCTTTGACTATACATGGAAAGCCATGCTCGCGACCATTGGGTTCATGATGCAGCAATGGAGGCACCAACGTGACACCCAAAGGTGTGGTTATGCATGATATATTTTGCCCGATACACTGAATGTAGCTGTTTGCCAGCCTCTTTAGTGTTCCAATGTTTAAAGTCGATGCTTATAACTTATAAGTATGTTCCTTTGTTGAGAAGAACAGCACATTTTGTAACAATTTTTTGCAATTATTGTATAAAATTTCCAGATTATTTGTTTGTTGGTTTGTAGAAAATTTTATTTAATATTTTACTTTTAAAATAACAAATTTGTAAAGGGATTTGGATTTTGGTTTGAAAAATACCCCTAGATTTGTTTAAAACATATCAGAATACCTTTTCATTAATATAAGTCTATTAGGTATAAGGGCATACAAGTAACTTTACCAAACTTAGATATACACACATATATATAATAAAATAAGTTTTCAATCAATAATATATATGTTTAGAGTTGTATGTGGGATCTGTGGGAGCATCCACTAATTAATGTTAGGATAAAATAGTGAAAGTAATGTCCCCTAGTTTAAGGGCTATATGAAGCAAGTTTAGTGCAATCATAAACTTGTTTAATAAAGTAAGTATAGATCTAACATAACCCATGTGGGAGATTCTATGGACCTTTATGTGTCTTTATAGTCTTAAAGTCAGTTTAAGATATACCCACCCCACATCCCATCAATGATTTTCTATTCTTCATTGCAACCCCACATCCACTTCCATTTTTCACACTCCAATACTTGTTATAAAACAAGAATCTTTTAAAAGTTCGTTTTCTAGTGTTTTCATGTAATATCAACAAATTATTAAGTTAACTAGATGATGCTTAGTCGATCGAAAAGATGATATTCATGTATGATAAACACGAGTAAAAGTATTTTTGTAAGAAGATTGAAACGTATCATAACATCAGAAGTAAAAATTTTTATCATACAAGAAACATTGAATGAATCAAACGTGTTTTAAAGTGTGTTTTGTAGGATGTCTATCATTATGATATTGATTCTTTGAAAAATCAAACATCCAAGTTTAGCTGTAATATAACAGTTATTTAGTTTTGCAAATATACTATCAATTATAGATTTAAAGTTATGTTTTCCTTAAATTACACACCAACCTTTTTAAAGTAAAATATCATATCTTAAAAGATCATCCAAACTCAACTTAATAATATTTCTTTAATTTTGAGATTAGCAAAGAAAAGGTCCCCACAAATGACCTAACTTTGCTTTTGTTTTTATTCTCCTCAATCCTTTACAAACCCCCGTGGTCCTTTTCTACTAATTATATTTTATCAACTTATAAATCAAATATTCATAGAAAAAAGGAGATACAGCTATGATTATAAGATATCGACCTATATTCACCACTAATGATCTTTCGACAATTATAAATTATCTTTGCCTCATTTTAAATTCGAACTTGATCTATCATTCTATCAAGAGGATCACATTAAGTAGAGCGGTTAAATGATCGAAACGAGTTTAGATAAAAATAAATCAAATTTCCCTTTGGATAAAAGCAGTTCGTTTGTATGGCGCCAACATATTTTTCATCTATTTTTTAAGATGTTTCAAGTCTGATATAAATCTTTTAGTTTGTTTAGTGACTTGGTGTCTCTGGTGAGATATCCAAATAGTAAAATGATGCATTCGTCAACCAAATAGTTATACTTTCAAATCCTTTACAGTTTAAGTGTGTTAATTTTAAAAGTAGAATAAAAAGTGAGGTTTCATTATTAATTGCCATAATGATCGGTTATATTATGATAATGGCTTCAAACCTCGTTCTTTTATGAAGCAATGAAGATAACGAATTAACGAAATTTGGTTAAAACTTACATAAGCAAGATATCTCTATCCTCATATCCAGCCTTGGAAGCACACACTTCGTCAACAAATAGAAAGTGAATTCTATTAGTAATCATCATGAACAAATATTTAACATAATGCATAAAGTATATATCAAGTAACACATGAACCAAACCAATACAAAAACTGTAACTTAATATTATGACATTATTGGAAATAGCTAAAAAAATTATATCCATACAATACAACATAACATAACGCATAATATATCTATTGTTTTCAAAAGAAAAGTTACATCTTCAAAACACACAATATCATGCTATTGTAAACATATACGCAAATGGCATGATATATGTTATATGCATAAAAATAATATATAGCGTATATAAAATAATCCAAGCCATACCATTAGAGCTAACAAACCAACCAAACCAAGCAGGATCAGCTCGTTACGAATCGAGCTGAGTTTAGCTCGTTTTCATACCGAGCCAGTTTGTTATGAACCGAGCCAGTTCATTATGAACCGAGTCGAGTTCAGCTTGTTTTCATGTATGTCGCGCCAGCTCGACTCAACTCAATTCAATTCAAATCTGAGCCACTTCGAGCAACCTTTTTTCAAGCTTTTAGTGAGCTCATAGCAACGAGCTATATGTATAGCCCTATTATTAAACAATAGTTAATATCAAATGGTTGAAATACAAATTTATCTAAAAACAATCATTTTACATAAATAAAAACAAAGATAAAATGAATCATTCCAAAAAACAAAAGATAAAATAAATCATTCATCATAGAACTTATCTAGTTATCTATACTATATTATAATAAATTTAAGGAGAACGAGTTTGTTTTTAACATTATTTTTTAAAAGTTTAACTGAATAAAATTATCTTTTATGGATTTGACCACCTTAATTATTTTTTTTCACACACATCAATTATATAATTAATTTGAAAGAAAGTAACCACATAACATTGAATATAAATATTATAATTAGTTAGACTACAACTTTAATTTTGTACTTGTTATAATTACTAACAAAACTTCTTTACAAATCAAATTTTGTTGACAATCAATTTCCTGATTAAATAATTATTATAATCATTTTTATTTCATATAATTTCATATTTACTTTATCAAATAAACCTATTAAACCTTTGAATCTATATGATATTATATTAATTAATTGCTTAAACACTTTATCAATATATATATATATATATATATATATATATGTGTGTGTGTGTGTGTGTTTATTGTGTTGTGTTTATAGTTACATCATATAAACACCTTTCTAGCATTGATAAAGTAATTGTAACGCCCCGAAATTTGCCGAAGCAAACCATTTAATAATAATGGGCTTTTAAGGGTTAATTTAAGAAAGAAAGGTAAATTAGTGGGCTATGGACCAAATTAACCTTAATGGGCTATGTTTTGATGGGTTTAAGGGCCCTTAATCAGCCCTTAAACATGCATGATCAGCTCCATTCCAGCATTTACAACCCTAGCCCCCAAATTCATAAAGAGAGAAAGTAGAGAGAGAAAGTGAAGAAAACTCAAGGTTTGGAGCTTCAAAAGTTGAAAGATTGAAGATCTGGGTGTTGGAGCATCAAACCCTAAGAAAAGAGCAACAAAACCAGGTAAAAATTGACCTCTAAGCCCTTCTGTAGATCAAACCCGGATTCTAGGGTTTTGGGGTTTTGAAAAGTTTCAAAGAAACACATAAAGGTCAAATTTTTACGTATGAAAACGTGTAAAAAGGTTAGATATGGTTTCATGGAAGGTAAACCAAGGATTTGGACGTAAAAGGTTAAGATTTTGGGTTAAAAACGGGCTAGTGTAAGGCCCCATTCCCGGACACCTCACAGTTGGTCATTCACAGCACAAAACACACGTATTATAAATTTAAGCAGCGGAATTAATTTTAACAAAAACCATTCATTCATTATAAACATTGTTGTTAAGCAATACATTCTAATTCATGGATCACAAAATAATTAGTCGAATGAATTACAAAACAACAGTATTGTCAAAACGTGAATGGATGTCAGTCTTGCCCGCCAAATAGCCATCCCCGTATGCCATCATCAGCAACCTGTTACATGCCAACTGGAAAATACATAAAAGTCAGCGTTGCTGAGTGAGTTCTAGTTTTATAATTAAAATACTTTATTTTTCATTCAAAACCGTTCCTTATTCTTGTAGGTGATCATACATCGTACGTACACTTAGGTAATATTTTTATTATCTTCGTCATCGTTCAATTCGTACTTTTATTATTCTTCTTCCGGTCTTTTGCAACACATAGTTTCTTACCCATTAGCAATCTCAAAGATTGCAAGACTTTTGGTCTGTTGCGACACTGAGTCACTCACCCATTACCAACCTCACGGGTTGTAAGTC
>BJCO01801739.1:0-11463 GCA_018326465.1 Flaveria floridana
AAGTGTTGGGCTGGTGGATGGGTATTTATACCCAGCCCCAGTTTGGCAATTGTCAAGTTTAGTCCCTGTACTTAGGTCCCGTGTTCCCAAATTTGTTTCGGTTGATAACGACGTAGATGGGCGAGCTATGTTAATTAAGAGGATTCCTTTAGTAATCCTGTTTATGTGAATCCTCTACAAACACTCGTGTTATTTTATCATAATTTATTTAACGATGTCGGTGGTGGTGCTTGTATACGTTTCGGGTAATAACGAGTATGTGACAATGATAACGACAACGGTTTGAATAGTGTTAACCTGAAATTACGGGGTGTCACATCTAAGAAGCTCCTTGTTACATTATTTTTGCTTATCTCCTCTGCTATGTATGAACATTGACCTGGAGAGATGATCTCCTCTGTTGTATGATAGTACTGACCTTGAGCTCTTATCGGCATAAAATGATGATCTTCTCTGTTATACATAAGTATAGACCTGAATCTCTCATCTGTAAGACTCAATTGATCAACTCCTATGTAATACGTAAGTATAGACCTGGAGGATGTTTATAAGGGCTTTCCTTCTTATAAAAAAGGACATTCGTTGCTTCTGAGAGGAATAATCAAGCAGAGCATGTCATTTGTTCATTATATCATGAGGACAGGATAAGTTTCTTCGTCAAATGTCTGTGGGTATTGGGTCATTCAATGTTTTCTTTAAAGGAACCAAAACATGATAACAGTAGTTGCAGTGCACTTGTTGAAACGAAGAAGGCATGGACTTAAGGGGACAAGTATATCAGCAATCCCGCCAAACTTTGATTCTCCAGAAGATCTTTTCAGCTTCTCGTTCATATCTTTTTTTCACAGTTTGATTTTGTTTAAAAATACGTGAAGAGTGGTGAGGTCTTGTGGGGCAAATTTCTTTTGATTTCTTTTATTTTTACTTACATTATTTTAATTCTTTTCTAAATAATTGTTCTTTATTTTATTTTAAAAATAAAATATAAATTTCAATTTTTTAAGTATCCAGCGAAATTATACTTTCGCTGGTAGTTTCGCAGGGTGAAATTATAGCTTCGTTGGCTCTTTCGCATGTTGCAAGGTCAGTTTCGACCAGAGATTACACGGGCGAAACTATAGTTTCGCTATCTGCGAAACTACGTCCTATATAACTCAATCTTGTGAAATTATCTTTCCATTTTCGCACAATCGAAGATTTAGGTTATAGAGAACCCTACCGTACACTTACTTAGTAAATCTGAGATTTTGTGTTTGTGACTCTCGATTGACCCTTGTTTTAGCTTCGCAAGTGAGCTTCGATCTAAGGACCTTAGTCTTTTTTAGGTTTAATGGCAACATTGTGGGTTTATTTGATTGAGACTCTTCGATACCTTTGCAGACCCTATCTTCCGCTACTGGTAGACTGTTTCTTACTGCGAAAGTATCTATAGTTCTGCGAAACTGAACGAAAGTTCAATGGTTTTCAGCGAAACTGTGCAGTCATGCTGTCCGAGCGAAATTAACAGTTTCGCTGATCAAATCACAGTTTCGCTACGCCGAATCTATAGTTTCGGCCCGTCGAATCTACTTCACTATCTTGCCAAAACTAATTAATAATTGTTGCCGAAATTATATTTTCGCTTGCCAAAACTAATACTTCGTTCCGTGAAACTATAATTTCGGCTAGCGAAATTGAATTGAATTTTTTCTTTTAATTGATTTTCTTTAATATTAGTTTCTCACATACTGTACTAATGCGTTTTATCTGGTTTTCAGATTAAATTCCAAATCTAAAGTTTGATGATAGGAACAACATTACTACCATTTTGGACGACACTCATCCGAAAGCTACTGGTTTTAGAGACTGCATATGCTGGTTGCAGAGATCTCCAATCACCTATGCGATCTTACATTCCACTACTATATATGACTTACACATCAAAGATTTTTGACGGACGACTGAGTATGACACGAGAGCCAATTTAAAGAGGATTGTAGCTAGGGTAATGGAGAATGAGTTGACTATTACAACTGAGGTCATATCGAGGGTGCAAAGGCTCGATGAGGACATAGGGGAGGAGGTGATATTGTCAGATCAGGTGGTGTTTGATGCCTTCAGATCTATGGGATATGAGGGACCTGCATTTGGCACAAGAAAGGAAATCAAAAAGTCCTTTCTCTCCAAGGAATGGAGTTACATAGCCCACGTGTTTATTATGTGCTTAGATCACCGAAAAGGTGGATCAGACGGGCTAAACCTAGACTGGGCCAAAGCCATGGTGATTTGCTGCAGAGCGAAGAAGGCTAATATTACGAGACTGATCTTTGATTGCATGGCGGAGAATGTGATGGCGCTGAAGAAGGACAAGTGGCTGTTGTACCCTCGATTCCTTTAGATGATTATAGATGATCTTAACCCCAATATTCCCAGACATAGAGGGATCAAAAGATTAGTAAAGATGAACACCCATATTTTCGCAGGCTGCTGTGCTATTAGACGTGACTTCAGCAGGAAGATTACTCATTGATGGGAAAACGTGTACCCTCTAGAACGTTGGAACTATATAAGGAGGGTAAATGAGTCGGAGGATAAAATAGCAGAAAGAGACGAGGCATAAACAGTCTGAAGCTGTCAAAAAAGGGAAGAGATATGCAAAGGAGAAGGATTATGTGTTTGAGGATGAAATTCATGAGATGGTATCTGAGGCCAGAGCTGAGAAAGAAAAGAGGGCTAAGAAGAAAGCTGATAAAGGAGAAACTGAGAGGAGGACTAAACACCGACATCAAACTTGTACTGAGCCATTGAGAACAGAAGGAAGAGCCGGACTGGATGAGGATGTGATAAGAAACCTCAACACATCTCTGGCTAATGAGTTGAGCATGATTAAGACAAAACTTACCAATCAAGAGTTAAGGGAAAGGCAGAAGGATGAGGTGATTGATGGTATGACCAAGATGTTAGTGGATCAGAGCAAACTGATCAAAAGATTGCTTGAGGAAGTAAATGAACTAAAGGCTACAGGCAGCCTACCCAATTAGCTAACTCAACATGAGTTAGATGATTAAACTGATACGACCAGGTACCCATTTCAAAACATGGGTACATCTTTCCGGTGAGGAGAGGGCACATCTGGTGCAACGTCTGAGGAAGCAGGAGGTTCTGGAAAAAGGAAGGAGACTGTAAATGTGGAGAATATGGAAGAGGTGTTTGAGGCTGATTTTATTGATATAGGGATGAACATCGTTGATCTTGGAGGAGAGGAAATGTTCCCAGAACAGACTGGAGGTGCTAAGAAGGTTGTTAGGAAGGGATTGGTTGATGAAGAAGAGGATGATGAATAGTTGGTAGATTATGACTCTGAGCCTGAATATTATGAAGTGGATGAAAGACCACTGACTTATGTGTTCAAGAAAGGAGATGATGAGAATGATGTGATTGAGATTAAAAACGAGGATTGGTTTGTGAGAGAGAAAGAGCCTGAAGAGTTAACTCCCCTATTCCAAAACATGGAAGGGGTGAGCAAGAAAGAGGCTGACAATAGAATCATAAGTTGCAAGTATAACCCTGGCCTCAAGATGTATATGATAAAGAGGAGAGGGGGAGACATTACATACTTGCATAAGAGGAAGGCATTCAAGACCTTGCCGAAATGGGACGTGAGAAGGTTGGTTGTGCTACCATTGTTGGATACTGATCTCAGTGAGAGGCCCACGTTGTTGGAAAAGGAAATCAAGAATGGAATGAATGATAATTTTGAATCATTTGGTTTTATGAAGGCTAAATGAAGACGGTCAAAGAATGATAAGTATTGCGAGACAAGAAAAGGGAAAATCATGCTGAGGGTGAAACCCCTAAAAACAGTGAACAGAGTTAGACTGTCGGATCCCCTTCCCCAACGATTACATGAGAAATGGTTTACGACAACAACACGGGGGAGGCAGTGATCAGGGTGAAGGACGGGATAGAGTATAGGCTATTTGATCCTATAAAGCTATTCATATTTTGTGAGCCCAACGATTACATGAGAAATGGTTTACGACAATAACACGGGGGAGGCAGTGATCAGTGTGAAGGACGGGATAGAGTATAGGCTATTTGATCCTACGAAACTATTCTTATTTTGTGATGAGGACCTGCTGGTACTTTGTGAGAATCACATTAAAGAAGGGGTAGGGGAGGAGATAAGGAAAGAAGCCAGTCAGTTTATGGACATTGCTAACAAGGTGCGGGGTGTGAGAGCTGAAGTGAAGGAGCTAGCTGAGAAGGTGAGAGCTCAAGATGATCTGAATATGGATATCCGGGACTTAACTAAACAATTTGAGCATGCTAGTGCTCGCCCCGAGGGATCTAATGAAGTAGGAGGTGACAAGAGTGAATCAGTTATTGAAGCTCCCAAGGGTGATGCTACAGGAGTAAATAAAGATACATCAGATGCAGCGGGAGAGACTGGAGCCGAGTAGACAAATCAAGACAAGTGAAGGCGGTGAGATCCAACCTAGGGGAGTATTGAAGTTCAAGTATAGGTTGGACTCACCTTATATTAGATTATGTTTATATTACTTTGTAATAGGTTTAATGTTAGTTTACTTTTATATGTTGATTAGTTTATGTAGTTTTGTAGTCCAGCAAAACTATGAGGGAAACTACAGTTTCGCTCATAGTCAGCTGTTTAAGTTCACCCGGTGAAACTGCTGTTTCTGCCAGGCGAAACTATTGTTTCGGCAGCACAGTTTCACTGACAGCGAAACTGTCTGTGAAACTAGGACTGCTATATATAGAATTGGTCTTGTTCATTGTTTGGGATCCTTGCAGAAACCCTAATTGAGTATTTGTGTTACAAGAGACTTTTGTAAGCTATTATTCACTTAAATATATTGAGCTTTTTTCTTTTGATTGTATTGGATCATTGTTGCTTACTTTAGAATACATTTAGCTTGTTCTTATTGATCTTCATCTTTGTTGTTTGTTATTGTTTATGATATTGAACGACTCAACTAATCATTTGTACTGAAAAATTGATCACAAGGACCAACACACATCGACATTCGCGTGCATTTTATCCATTATTGTTTTGAACACACACTTATCCATTTGGAATCAGTTTAATCAGATGACAACATTGCTTATTTGTTTACTAAGGCGTTTGATCAAGCAGGATTTGATTTTTTAGTTCAGTCTCTGGGAATGATTAACTAGTTAACGGTTATCCATGCACCTTTTACAAAAAAAATTTTTTTTTTTCATTTTCAATTAAAATTGTTATTTTCTTGAAGATATTACAATTTTAGGGGGGGACTTGAAAAATGTCTTGAAAAAGATTTTGTTTTTAGAAGGAGAAAATTTAAAAAATGTCCAGAAAAAATAGTTTGTTCTTAGGAGGAGTAAACGAAAATATAGAAAAAATAGTTTATTTTACTTTTAAGAAATAAATTTTAACGATGTTATAGGAAATGACATTACATATTTTATGATTACTATTTCATTACATTTTAAAAGATTGAAAGAAACTGACTTGGATTATGTTTGATATGTTCATAAGCTTCACTTTCAAGACTAAAAAACACTAAGATCTATGATACACTAGAAGTAAAATCGTTATGATTAAAATGGATTACTCATAAGGTTTTGTGGTCGCTCTAACTTCATGCTAAAATAGACTGAGAGTTATAGTGTAGTCATACTCAAGCCCATTATTGTTTGGATTAGTCTATTTTCAGAAGAAATATATATATATATATATAAATATATATATATATATATATATATATATTGTTGGACACAGAAAGGATCATATATGCCAATTCAAATGGTGGATGATAGTTGTTCTGCTGAAAATCTCCCCAAGTCCAAGAATGTGCATCAACAAAAGATGACCAAGTGTCGGCTATTCGCATTTGTATATGAGGATGACCAAACAACAAATGCTAACAAGTGTTTGTTCTTCCACATTAATAAATGTGGACAGCCGAACAAATGCTGACAAGGAAGTGTACACCTGCATTAGCCAATGCGGATGATCAGCAACAAATGCACCAAGTGTTAGTTCATCCGCATTTATCAATGTTGATGACCAAACACTAATGCGATAGAAGAAAAACAAATGATGATGAAGATCAACACATCCGCATTAGTTAATGCGGATGAACAACAACAAATGCTGATGAAGACTTTTTGACTTAGATTAGATTATAGTACAGGGGTAATTTAGTCTGTTGTAAAGGCTACCTGACAGCCTATAAATAGAATAGAAATTCTCATATGTGAGGTGACCGAGGATAGACAGAGATTAGACATTAGACAATGAGAATATTTTGTTTTATCCTATGTTCACAAGGTGTATTGTTACTGTAGATTGCTCAAACCCTAGCATTTATTGTAACCATTCACCTTAATCAATACAAAGAGCATTTATGAGTAATTCATGCATTCAATATTTTGTGATTGTTTATTCCGCCTTACAATCATTGACTCAATCATCATATTCGGTCCTTGTTGATTCACAAATACAGGAAATATCATTCTCACAACACAGTCATATATATACATACACACATATATATATGTGTATATATATGTATGTGTATATATATATACACACACACACATATATATATATACACACATATATATATATACACACATATATATACATATATATATACACATATATACATATAAAAATATATAGACACACACACACATACAAACACACACACACACACACACATATATATATATTTATATTTATATATGTATATATATACATATATATAAACATATATATGTATATATAAACATATATATATATAAACATATATATATATATATAAACATATATATATATATATATAAACATATGTATATATATATTTATGTATGCATATATAAACATATGTATATATATATATATTTATATATGTATATATATATATGTATATATATATTTATATATGTATATATATATGTATATATATATTTATATATGTATATATATATACATATATATAGATACATATATATATTCATATATATATATACATATATATATGGATATATACATATATATACATATATACATACACATATATATTCATATATATATATATATACACATATATATACATATATATACATATATATACATATATATATATGCGTATATATATATACATATATATATATATATACATATATATATATGCACGTATATATATATATATATATATATATATATACATATATATATATATATATATATAAACATATATATATAAACATATATATATAAACATATATATATAAACATATATATACATATATATATATGTATACATATGTATACATATATATATATACATATATATATATATATATATATATATATATATATATATATATATATACATGTATATATATACATATATATAGATACATATATATATTCATATATATATTCACATATATATAAGGATATATACGTATATATATACATATATACATATATATATATACATATATACCTATATATATAAACATATATAGATACATATATAAACGTATATATATACATATATATACATATATATACATATATATATACACACACACACACTTATATATATATATACAAATATATATATATACACACACACATATATATATATATATATATATATATATATTTATATGCGTGTGTGTATATATGTATATATATATATATGTGTGTGTGTGTGTGTTCGTGTGTATATATATATATGTATATATGTAGGTATATCTATATGTACATAGTAGTAAGAAGCCCGCGCGATGTGACGGCAGTGATAATTTACATTCAGATACTCGCTTCTGTTAGTTTATCAATCCTTTCATTATATCTTGTATTGTACTTTAGTTTTTTTATATTCATATACATATGTTTAGTTTATTCATATGATGAGTCTTGCATGTCTCAATTAAATAATAATAAATGCTAGTCAAAAATGGGTCTCATTGTCAAATATTTTAGTAATAACACACCAAAGACAGTTGTCTAAGTAACATAATTTATATATACAAACGGAGCTCTTGAGTTTAATTGTTTAGCTAATATCATACATACACACAAAAAAAACAACATGAATGGTAGTTTAATTTACGTAACAAAAACCAACCAAAAACCATCAAATATGAGTAGTGCTGAAATGGTCGTTGCTTCTTAGGTACCATTTAATTCATAGCTCTGCTTTTGATGTTCAAAGTACCATCACAAATAGTTTTTCCCATTTTCATACCTAGTAAAATAGGTCACCAAAAATAAAATAAATTGAAATCAACATCAAGGTTTGTAATCTGCAAGAGCAGCTAAAAAATTGTAACATATGTTATATGAAACTAATGACCAATTAAGAAGTTAAAGTCAATATGCACAAATGAGTTAAGCATAACAGCAGCATGCTAGTAGAACCGACATGCACAAATTGTTAGGAACAAGAATGATCATTAAATAAAAACTATATAAATCTTTATAGTATCTTTTTCTCTTTTAATTAGCTTAACAAATTAATAATTTGTTATCTTCACGTAGAAATAAGCATCCAGAAATAATGTATATAAACATGTATATATAAACAATTACATGAGTTTGAGCCAAGAAGCAAGGAAAGATTTATTTGTTAATAATCATAGCTGAAAAGTCACTTGCCTTACCAGGTCCTCCACCATATCCCCCATGTTGATCCTGAGATATTATATGACATCTTGCGATTAAGAAATTTATAAAAATCAAACACACTAAATTATTTAAGAATCAATCAAAACTCAAGTTGCAAACAAAAAAGCATAGTTAAATTGTCTACCTGCCACCGACTTATGAATCGATAGCATTATGCTCCAACGCAACATCAATGAGGGACCTCTATAAGGCATCCAAAACATGTATACATGTTAGTAAAAGACGTTAACTAAAAAACATGTATTATACACGTTACTAAAAGATGTTAACTAAAACATGAGACGTACCTACATAAACGTTAGTTCAACGACAACAACCTTAATTAATTTACTGTGATAATCTAAACACAGAGACCCGCAAAAGGCACGCAAAAAATTAATACAACTAATAAACGATGATATGAAATGAAATATTAGAAAACAACAGAATTGGGTGGGTCAATTTGAAACCAAACAAAGTGAAGACCGTCTGATGCATTCTTTTGTTAATTTATAATGAGATTTGTAAACTATATAATAGAAGATGTAATTCAAGTAAGTGATTTACATATAGAATTGGAAGTCAAATGTTGTCAAATGTTCCTGGTGTAAAAATGTTGGACCAAAAGAACCAATGAGCCAGATCAGAAAAACCTTTAAGCCCCACAGACATCATAACAATTGAAGAAGACTGCAGGATCGGTTTTTGGTCACTTAACAAATGGTTTTTCTCTCAAACTAACCTGGAGCAACACTCAGAAAGAGTCTAGCAAGATTTGATCACAATATAACAAGTAACAAGCAGTAATAAACATAGGAAGTAAATTTTTAAGGTACTTTTATATATTGATTCTCAACTCAAAGGATTATAGGACTCTTACAAGCATAAGCTCTATCTAATCAGTTACAATGAGAATACATATATATAATACTACCTACAGCCGGATATACTTTGATACTAGCTGGAAACCTCTAATCAAACGCCTATACTACAAGACTATAGGTTAAGGTATCTGAGTCATTTTATCTGAGATTTGGTAGTCAGGACATGTCCCTGACTTACCTTTTGTCACTAACTAAAGTTGGTAACATCTACTATCATAAAAAGCTAAACAGTGGAATAAAGTATGGTCAACAACATGGCTCTTTAGGAAGAAAAAGCCATGCTGTATCAGAGGTCTGCAGCGGAATGGCAGAGACCATACTTATGTCCACTGGTCATAGCAATGTCTTCCGAAGGTTAAATTACTTCGGAAGAATAACTTCTTCCGAAGCCACTTATACTTCAGAAAACTGCTTCTTCTGAGGCTTGGGGACTTCAGACTTTGTCTTCAGAAGTAGAACTTGTCTTCAGCTCTTGTCTTCAGACTTTGTTCTTCAGCTGATATCTTCAGACTTTGTCTTCGGAAGAACTCTTCAGTCTTCGGAAGTTCTCATACTTAGCTTCGAAAGCCTTTGAATGTAGCACCAAAATTGACCATGTGAAGTGGTTTTGGTTGCACCATCCTTATAATGACCCAACAAACTCCCCCTAGGCTGATGCTACCAAAACTTCACTTCCCTCTACTTCTCAAAACTTTCAGCACCAGGGAAAACAGATAACTATCTGTTTGTTTGTCCTTCCCTGTGATGGTGAAAAGTTTGTACAAATCCTTGATAGACAGAACATTCAGTCTGTTACCTTGGATTATATGTACCCTTTGCTGTGGCCCCATGAGAAGAGTTAGTCGATGGGAATTATAGTCATATTCCCATCCGACTATAGGTTCCAAGTCCGGACCCTCCACCATATGTAGAAAGGTTGTACCCTTGGTGGTAGGTCTTTCCTCTTCTTCCTGTCTTCTCATCTTCAACTCTTCTTTGATCTTGGCTTTTGCAGTTAGTTCACCCAAGTGGAGACTGCTGATATGATTTCTGATAAGAGCAGCAGTCTCGGAGTTGGAGGGATTGGAGAATGGCTTCTCTGCAAGCTCAGCAATCTCAAATCTGCTGAGATACAATAGAAAAGTGGCATTTAGCCGGTTGATTGCATCATTCTCCCTTTCCACAATAAACTTGTGAGAAGTTTCATCGAACCTCCACTGGATTATACCTTTCCTAGGCATAGGAGACTGACTAGAAATCCTGTCCTCCTTCCTTGTATCCAGTAGAATCACCAGTTCTTCTAAGTCTCTTCTCTTCAACATTAAGAGAATCAGAGTTGAGACTCAGAAGTCTTGCAGCCTGGCCTAAGGTTCCTCTAGGCAACTCAAGAAATTTACCTAGGGTGAGGGAGCTTGAAGAGTCATCAACATAGGTGATGTTGATGAGATCTCCCTTACAGGAGATGCTGCTCACAGTTGTGCAGTTATTGAGCTTTGTCTTGATCTACTTAATCTCTTCAAGAGAGAGATGTTGAGAAGGCTGAGGGGATGATCTGGATATTTATTAGCTAGGTTTGGGTTTAGCTAGGTTTGGGTTTAGTGGTTCTGGGTTGTGTTTTGGGTTTAAGAATAGGAAGTTTAGTTGGTTGAGGTGATGAAGTGGGTATGGGTAGAGTTGTAGGTTAAGGGGTGAAGGTTTCATCTGAGGGTTCGGTTTTGATGGGAAAGGAGAATGGGATTGGTTCTTGTGGTGTAGGTTGTGGTTGAGTGGTTGGTTGTGGTTGAGTGGTTGGGGTGAAGATCATTCCCTGTCCCCTTCTATGCATCTCCTTCCTCTTTCCCATACGGATGTCAGCCTTTATTTCGCTGACTATCCGTTGGAGTGTCCTTTCGGACATGGGTCCCACCTGCCTACCAGAGAAGCCGTGAG
>BJCO01801749.1:0-12571 GCA_018326465.1 Flaveria floridana
GATTTGGTGCTCAAATCCTAGCAAGAATGGTGTATGCTTGATGCTTGTGGGTATGAATGCTTGAGAACACCTCCTCTTGGTGTTTTGGCTGCTCAAGAATATCATTCTCTTCATCTACAACTCGTTTTTCAGCAGCCTTTGGAAGGTAGTATGTATTTCTTGTTTGGGTTGTTATTTATTGGTGATAACTAGTTCAAACACATATATAAGATGCTTATGTTCTTGGGTTTGTTATTGCTATGAAATGAACTCTATATTTTAGATTATAAAACATGAAATTAAGAATTTAATCCGCTGCGTTTTTCTTGTTTAAATGGTTAAACAACATTGTTAAGGTCCAACAAACCCAACAGCTTTGTGCCAGGACAATATGTGGCTTCGTGCCAGTAAATGAGGAGGCTTTGTGCCCGGAATGGTGGCTTCGGGCCATGAAGGGGTGAAGCTTGACACGATCTAGAAACAGTGAAAGATAATAATAAAATACGAAATGAATGAAACGTACGATAATGAAAAGGTTATACCTTGTTTAATGTACGATGTATGCTCATGTACGAAAGTAAAGGAAGTGTTTTATGAAAAGAGTAATTTCATATATAAACTAATCAAGGCATTTTAATGCTTTTAAAACTAGAACTCACTTAGCAACGCTGACTTTTATGCATTTTCAGTTGCCAGGTAAATATTGATGAGGATGGCACGAGGGTGAAGCTACTCGGTAGGACAAGACTGACATCCATTCGTGTTTTGATGATATTGTTGTTTTGTAATGCATTTAAGCAATCCTTTTTGTAACTAACAAACAACGATGTATTGCGTAACAACAATATTTATAAATTATATGAATGGGATGTCAGCCGAGTAGCTACGTGCCATCAGGTATTTTCTTTAATTTTAACCGGTATTATATGTGTATGTTATTTGATCTATTTGACCTTAGTAGATTTGGATACTGATTAAGTCGGGATAGGAAATGCTTGGGGTATGAAGAGTAAAGTAAGTGGCTAATCACAACTGGCCACTTAATTAGGGACTTACTATACTTGACATAAACTGAGCTATTACCTTGAATGATTGTGTTACTGTTTGAATCTTATAGCGTTTAGAGGATGGCGGGATGGAAACCTTCGAAGGCTTCTAGAGGCAGAGGTCGTGGTGGACGTGGTCTGGGCCACGTGTGACCAGGAGTAGTGCTAAGGCTTCTGAGACTACCCACGAGAGCCCTAAGGTTCATGGTCAGGGTAAGGAGAATGAAGATGTTAGTTTGAATACCTCGGCTCAGGAGGCGATTGTCGATGAGGTGCACCAAGTCACGCAGACGATCTTACCGTCTGTGGTGACTGAAGTAATCAGAGCAGTAAGGAATGAAGAAAGAAAGGAGAGGGAGGATAAGAAGGGGTCATCAGGGAAGGAAAGCAAGGGAGAAGGAGAACGACTGGAGCCTGAAGTAGTGTTGTCCGATGACGAAGAGGATGCTTCGGTGGGGGTGGCGACTAAGGGGTGTAATTATGGGGCATTCCAGAGGTGTAAGCCTCCTACTTTTGATGGCAGTGGCAATGTTGCCACCGCTCACTGCTGGGTTAGGGAGATGGAGGCGGTGTTGGAGATTAGCGAGTGTCGCGAGGACCAAAAGGTGAAGTTCGCCGCTCACTCCTTCCTTGACTCGGCACTATGTTGGTGGGACAATATTGTCCAAGCCGAGGGCAGTAAGGCCATTAAGAGTATGAGAAGGGGAGAGTTAAAGAAGATGGTGGTTGAGGAATTCTATCCTCACTGGGAACTGGATAAGATTGAGAGAGAGTTCCAACTGTTTGAGGCGGGAACCATGACCCACCAGCAGTACACCACCAAGTTCAACGAGATGGCAAGGCTGGTGCCGAATCAGGTGATGCCGGTGTCAAAGAAGATCAAGAAGTATGTGCAGGGATTGCCAGTTGATATTCGCAAAGCATTTGATCGCTGCCCGACCGAGCACGTTTAGGTCGGCAGTAGATTTAGCTAGGTGGTTATATGATGTGAGAAAGGTGGCGGTGGTTGAGGTGAAGAAGACTGGTGGTGGGGACTGGAACTGGAATGGGAAAAGGTTTGTATGTGGTGGTTTCACTCCAAATAACAAGAGGATGAATGTGGATGACCATGGGGTGGGTCATCGAATTCGGGAATAAAGAAGTGTGGTAAATATGGCAGGGAGCACACTGGTGAGTGTAAGTGGGGATTGAATGTGTGCTTCAAATATGGGAAGCCCGGTCATGTGTCAAAGATGTGTGGGATTATACGGTGTTATAACTGTGGCGATGAGGGCCATGTGAGCAAGGACTGCAAGAAGCCACGGGCCGAGGGTTCGGGGATGAAGAAGAAGCTGAAAGAAGGAGGAGAGAGGGAGAGTGATAGAGCCTTCATAATGACCCGGGAGGAAACCAGAGTGGATCCCGATGTCATGTCAGGTATGTTTCTAGTAAACCAAACTTGCACCTCTGTATCATTCTGATTCTGGTGCTAGTAGGAGTTTTATTTCTACTACTTTCTTTGCTAAGTTGTCTGCTAGTAGTAGAAGTATTAGTGAGCCATTCGATGTAGAGACTGCAATTGGTACGTCCACTAGAATTACTGACATGATAGAGGACTGTGTCATGGAACTAGAAGGTCATAGGTTTTCTGTCAATTTACATGTGATGCCCCTAGGTGGATTTGATGTAGTGGTAGGGATGAATTGGTTAGCAACCTATGAGGCGATTATCGTATGTATCAAGAAGATGATTCGACTAGTTACGCCCAATGGAAGTTTGGTGACGGTTTACGGAGATCGCGTTACTACGATCCCGAAGGTGATTTTGATAGCGGTGGCGGGAAAGTGCATGCACCGTGGATGTAGTGCCTATTTGGCCTACGTGAAGGACGTGAACACATCAACACCATATTTGTCCGATGTACCGGTGGTGTGTGACTTTTCCGATGTGTTCCCAGAGGATTTATCAGGTGTGCCACCTGATCATGAAATCAAATTTCAGATTGACTTGGTACCAGGTGCTTAGCCTGTTGCTAAGGCGCCGTATCATTTGGCATCCTCAGAGATCAAGGAATTGATGGAGCAACTGCAAGAGATGCTTGATAAGGGTTTCATCAGACTAAGTATCTCCCCTTAGGGTGCTCCGGTCTTGTTCGTAAAGAAGAAGGACGGGTAGCATGATGATGTGTATCGACTACCGTGAGTTTAATAAGTTAACGGTGAAGAATCGGTATCCATTACCGAGGATTGATGGCTTGTTCGATCAGCTCCAGGGTGCCAGTTGGTTTTCAAGGATAGATCTTCGATCTTACTACCATCAATTAAAGGTGAAGGAGCAAGTCATTCCTAAGACAGCTTTTCACACGCGTTACGGACACTACGAGTTTCTCGTTATGTCTTTCGGTTTAACTAACGCGCCAGCTGCCATTATGGATTTGATGAACTGGGTGTGTCGGCCAATGTTAGATAAATCAACGATTGTGTTTATTGATGATATCCTGATTTATTCGAGAAGTGATGAAGAACATGCCGGCCACATACGCGAGGTATTGGAGACACTTAGGAGAGAGAAGTTGTATGCCAAATTCTCCAAGTGTGCTTTTTGGTTGCCCTAGGTGCAATTCTTGGGTCACGTAGTGAATGTTGAAGGAATTATGGTAGACCCTGCGGATGTTGAGGCGGTGATGCAATGGAAGCCTCCAAAGACGCCATCCGAGATTCGTAGCTTCTTAGGATTGGCGGGGTATTATAGGAGATTTATCCAAGATTTCTCCAAGATAGCTTCTCCGTTGACTAAGTTAACCCGCAAGGATGTGAAGTTTGTATGGGGTCAAGATCAAGAGAAGGCTTTTGAGAAGTTAAAGATGAGGCTGACGCAAGCTCCTGTCTTGTCGTTACCCGATGGAAGCGAGGGCTTGGTAGTCTATTCAGATGCTTCTTATTCAGGTTTGGGTTGCATGTTGATGCAGCATGGAAAGGTTATAGCCTATGCATCTTGACAGTTGAAAGTTCATGAGGTTAATTATCCTACTCATGACTTGGAGCTAGAAGCTGTGGTCTTTGCCTTCAAGATTTGGCGGCACTACTTATACGGGACGAAGGGCACAATCTTCACTGACCACAAGAGCTTTAAGTGCTTCTTCGAGCAGAAAGATATGAACATGAGTCAGAGATGATGGTTGGAGCTCATAAAGGATTATGATTGCGAGACCCACTACCATCAGAGCAAGGCTAACGTGGTGGCGGACGCCCTTATCCGAAAAGAAAGACCCGAGCCGATTCGGGTGAAGGCATATTAGTTCATTATGACCTCTGACGTGATGACACAGGTCGAGGAATTTCAAGACGGGTCTTTAAAAGAAGATCGTCTTAACTCTGAAAGGATGAAAGGTCTAGTCGCGAAATTGGGTGAGAACACTCATAGTGTTAGAACCCGATTCGGACGAATGTGGATTCCTTGTTATGGGGACTTACATGGAAAGTTCATGGATGAGGCTCATAAGACTCGATACTCCATTCATCCCGATGCTACCAAGATGTACCATGATATGAAGAAGGATTATTAGAGGCCAGGTATGAAGCATGACGTAGCTGAATACGTGAGTAAGTGCCTTACTTGTTTGCAAGTAAAGGCGGAGCATCAGAAGCCGTACGGGAAAATCCAACCTTTGGATATACCTAAGTGGAAGTTGGAGCATGTCACCATGGACTTTATTACGAAGTTACTGTGTACCCCGAGAGGGTATGATGCTAAATGGGTGATAGTTGACCGTTTGACGAAGAGTGCTCACTTCCTACCGATCCGAGATACATATTCCTCAAAGAGATTAGCGGATTTATTCATCAAGGAGATTGAAGCTCGTCATGGCGTACCGGTGTCTATTGTATCTGATCGTGACAGTCGGTTTACATCTAAGTTTTGGAAGTGATTCCACGATGCGATGGGGACGAGGTTACAGATTAGCACGGCTTATCATCCTCAGTCAGATGGTCATTCAGAGAGAACCATACAGACACTTGAAGATATGCTTTTGGCATGTGTCATTGATTTTAGAGGTAGTTAGGATGTCCACTTACCGTTGGCTGAGTTCTCATATAACAATAGTTATCATGCCAGCATTGGTATGCCACCATATGAGATGCTTTATTATAGGAGATGTAGAACACCAGTTTGTTGGGGTGACATTGGTCAGAAAGAGTTAGGAAATATTGAGGAAAAAGTCGTATGCCGATAAACGGCGTAGACCGATTGAGTTTCATGTGGGTGATAGGGTTATGTTAAAGTCTCACCTTGGAAGGACATCATTCGGTTTAGGAAGCGGGGCAAGTTAAGCCCGATATATGGGGCCTTTCTGAATCATTGCTCGAGTAGGAGAGGGGGCCTATAGGTTTGAACTACCCGAAGTGGAATTCACCAGAAATTCCATGTATCTCATCTGCGAAAGTGTTTAGCCGACGAGGAGATGGTGGTACCGCTGGAGGATATTGAGGTTGATGAACGGCTCAGTTATGTCGAGCAACCAGTGGTGATCATTAACCAAGGAGAGAGGGTTAAGGAATAAAGTGGTTCCTCTTGTGCGTGTATAGTAGAAGCACAGGAAGGGATCCTAGTCTACGTAGGAGACTGAAGAAGAGATGAGGCAGCATTACCCTCATCTATTTGGGGAATAACAGGTTTTGGGGACGAAACCTATATAAGGGGGGTGGACTTGTAACACCCGAATAATTTTAATAGACGAGAAAGAAAGAATGAATGTGAATAAAAGTAGGAAACATAATTTAACCCAAGTTGAGGGGTTAAAAGTGTCAAAAAGTATAAAAGTTGGTGCATAAAGGTGGTATGGCAACCCATGTTGTCTGCACTCTTCTTTTCAGCCGGTTTTAGAGAGAGAAAGCATAGAAGCTTTCGGGTTTTGAAGAAAGATCAAGAAGAAGGCTGAATTCAAGGTAAGAATTCGAAGTTTTAAGTGTTTTTGTTGGGTTTTAGCATCAGGTATATGCTTATGTGTTTGTGTGTGTTTTCGGGTGTGTGTGTTTGGTGGGTTTCTAGGTGTTTAAACTCATTGCATGCGGGTTTGAAGGAAGACACACTCAAAGTTGCATAAGGTGAGTTCTAGAACCCCCTTTTTAAATGTTTTAACTGATTTTGGGGCTGGAAATGCGTGTATGTATGTTTTTTTAAAAGTGGGTATGTATACCCATATGAATGTGCATGTGTGTATGCAGGTGGGGTATGATTTGGGTGATAGATGGTTAGAATGATGTTGTGTATGTGTTCCTGATGTTAGAATGTTAGAACTAACCTTAGAACATGTTAGAATTAAATTAGGGATTGAATTATGATAATAGTAGTTAAAGTTAGTTGTCATGCGCCTAAGTCCCATGCACCTGAAACTCATACGCCCAAATAGTAGCCATGCACCTAGAATTAGACTGAATTTGGCTAAGTGTCCATGCGCCTAGATTGCCCATGCACCTAGGCACTCATGTGCCTGCATAGTGCCCATGCGCCTAGAATGGCCCAGAATGACCAATTGTTGGGCCATACGCCCCAATAGTGCCCATGCGCCTAGAACCTTCCCATGCCCCTAAGTGTTCCCATGCGCCCAGAAGGCCATGCACCTGCATAGTGCTCATGCGCCTTAGACTTAGAATTATTTTCTGAATTTTAGGAAAATGTAAAGTGTAGGCTTTGACTTTTGGTGATGAATGATGTGTGATATGTTATGTATGATGATGTGTGATGATGTTATGCTTATGTATGATTGTTCCTATGTTCCTTATGCTATGATATATTGATGTGTGACTTTACATGGTGTGTTTATAACCATAAACGTAAAGTAATATCATTAATGAAAGAGATAAGATTAACGATAACGAAAGTGGAACATAAAGAATGAATGAAAGAAAAGGCTTGCAAGCAGAATGAAGAGAGGATCACAACTCCTTGAGAGTTGTCAGCTCAACTGTGTGTTATAATGTGCGATTTTAACCCATGAGGGTTCACACACAGGGGGATCAGTCTAGGTGACTGAACCCATAGTACGAAATAGGATCCTTTTCACTTTACCCCGAAGATGATGCGGCTTTGTGCCAGGACAGTCTGTGGCTTCGTGCCAGTAAATGAGGAGGCTTTGTGCCTGGAATGGTGGCTTCGGGCCACGAAGGGGTAAAGCTTGTCAGGATCTAGAAACAGTGAAAGATAATAATAAAGTACGAAACAAACAAAACGTACGATAATGAAAAGGTTATACCTTGTTGAATGTATGATGTATGCTCATGTACGAAAGTAAAGGAAGTGTTTTATGAAAAGACTAATTTCATATGTAAACTAATCAAGGTATTTTAACGCTTTTAAAACTAGAACTCACTCAGTAACACTGACTTTTATGCATTTTCAGTTAGCAGGTAAATATTGCTGAGGATGGCACGAGGGTGAAGCTACTCGGCAAGACAAGACTGACATCCATTCATGTTTTGATGATATGTTGTTTTGTAATTCATTTACGCAATCCTTTTTGTAACGAACGAAAAACGATGTATTGCTTAACAACATTATTTATAAATTAGATGAATGGGATTTTGTTAAATAAAATTCCACTGCTTATTTTATGAAATGTATATTATTATGTATCTTTAGTGCTATGAATGACCAACTGTGAGGTGCCCAGGATCGGGTCCTTACATTAATGTTGATGAATCATGTTGATTAGATGTGGTTGGTCATGTCTAGATATTGTTATGAGCTTGAATGGTTATGTAAATGGTAAATTCATGAATGTAATGTTTGTTTGATGAATTTGGGATGTACTTTCCCAAAAGGGAAACTTTAATTATCCAAAACCTTGAATATGATGATTTGAGTATGTTAGGAACATTAGGATCATGCTAGTATGTACATGGATGATTTCTAATATGATAGAATGTATTAGTTGGGTTGAATGAATGTTGATTTGGTTAGTTTTCTGCTTTGGCCTGTTTGTGGGAATTCATGGTTATGGATTTTAAGGGTATGTAGGACTATTGTTAGTTGATGGTTTATCATGAATGAACATGTTGGATGTTATGGGTTATGTTAATTGGTATGTTGATGATCATCATACACGCGTGCGAATCTGAGGCCCCTACTTAGTAGGATTGGCAGGGTTTAGGGTGTGAGGTCGTGAAGTGGCTTCACATGGCATGTGGTGCGTGATTTGATTTTTGTATGATGTATTGGTTGTGTTATAGTATACTAAGCATGATAATTGTTGAGATTAGAATGACTTGTATGATATTTGGTGATATGATGATCTACGTAGTACTTATGGGTAATGAAGTGTCATATGTGATCAGTCTGTATGTTAATCATATATGAAGTACTGTTATGATTGTTTAAATGAAAACTTCACCTATAATGTCACCAACGAGTCAAACGGGTCAACTGGGTCAAATATGTCTTGTCTTTATAAAACCTTAAGTCCTTTGATTGTAAAGCACTTAGGGTTTCTTTGGGATTTATGTGTACACGTACTTATGTACTCGTGTGTTCTAAGTAACCTCTGAAGGTCGTCTTTCCACCCTTTCTTGTCAAGTTAAGATTACGTATCTCTTACGCGCATTAGGTGAGTTCATGCCCCGCTCTTTCTTTACATACTCTCTTTTGGGGGAGATAGCATACTGGTTTTACAAACGCTTTATTATTATGAGTTGTTTATAGTCTTAGTATAGTGCTGATTACCATGGAAAGTTCTCACACTTTCGGTTTGTTAATAATTACTTAGCGGGAATTAGTACTACTGGGTCTGACGAGCCCCACCAGTGTGACTCGAGGTCAGACGGGTGCAACTTTGTCCTAATGAACATTGTAACGACCTGGTAAGTCGTGGGAGGAGGCAACAAACATAACACAGTCAACTTCAAATGCGAAATCACTACGATTATTACTAATTGTGTATAGACTAGCTATCTATTACGATACACTACTTATGTTTTGCAACTATTACTGATTTGATTTAACGCAAACTCTTGAACTCACCAACCGTTATGTTGACTTGTTTAGTATGCTATTCTCAGGTTAAGGTTGCCGATTGCCTAGGAGCACTCACGAGTCAGCATTATAAGGTTATCTGCATGTCATGACACAGTGTTTTGTTTATTTATGCTTTGTTTTTGCATAACTTTTGGGTGGTATGTTTGCGTATTTTCAACTCATGTTACACTGTTTAGATTTTCTAGTTTCTTAAACGCTTCGGTAGTATTTAATGTAAATCTCTGATTTTGAATGTTAGTCCATATAGAGTCATTTTTGGTAACTAATGACTGAGATCCTGGTATGTCACGCGCCTCGGGGTAAAACCCCGCACACGGATTTTGAGGGTGTGACATTTTATGCTTATATGATGGTGATTTATGGTTGTTATGTGGTGTTCATGCATAGAAAAGTTGTCATAAGCTTAGAAGAAGAGAATATGATGATTGGGACTGAAAATGTGTTAGAAACATGCCAAACAGGTTGGTCATGCGCCTAAATAAGGCCCATGCGCCTAAAATTGTTTTAGAAAAAGTTCTAAGTAGGGTCATGCACCCAAATAGGGTTCATGCGGCCAAATCATGCCTTAAAAATTCTAAGTGTGAGTCCATACTCCTGAACAGTAGCTCATGCGCTCAAGTCTTAGGCTCAGGCGCCTAAATGTACCCCATGCGCCCAAATAGTGCCCATGCGCCCGGAGTAGCTCATGCACCTAAGTGTTGAAATGCCTAAGTATTCTCATGCGGCCGCATAGTTGAAAAACACCTAACCAGTGTTCATGCGCCTACATGTGCTCATGCTCCCAGAACACTTAGTTTATTTTTCTGAAATTTTGAGAAAA
This sequence comes from Flaveria floridana, assembly GCA_018326465.1. NCBI lineage: Eukaryota > Viridiplantae > Streptophyta > Magnoliopsida > Asterales > Asteraceae > Flaveria > Flaveria floridana. Next base: position 9,856 of record BJCO01801749.1, read on the forward strand.
ATAGAATCGTTAGGGTTTCACCCTAGATTTACTTTAGGGTTTTAATTGTTATTATTATGCATAATTATAAGTTGTTCTTATGTTCCATAATAATTATTATCGGGTGACTTCACGTGGTGTGTTTATGATCTTATACGTAAAGCATTATCATTAAAAAAGTGAAAGATTAATGATAAAGAAAAGTGGAACATAAATGAAACAATGCAAGTCTTGCAAGCAAATGAAAAGGAGGTGCACGACCATGTTGTCGTTAGCTCAAACAGTGTTGTAAAAATCGGTCCTAGTCGGCGATTAATCGCGGATTAATCCGAAATCGGCCACCAACCATGGCGATTTCACATAATCGGAGGGTAAATCAGTAATCGGTCCTAGTAAGAAAAAATTAGACCTAATCGGTCAAAAATCGGTCAAAAATCAGTAAAAATTGGTCAAAAACCGGTCACAATAGGTGAAAATCAGTCAAAATTGGTCAAATTTATTTCAAAATCAATCAAAATTGCCTAGATTTTGTCAAAATCAATCAAATTTTGTTGAGGATTGGTCAAAATAAGTTAATGTTTGAATCTTTTTTGAATTTAATTATATATATGTATACATATACACAGATATACGTATACATTACGTATAAAATTCCAATCCAGTTAATCCCGATTACTCTAGACTAATCCCGATTAATCCCTAGGCGGTACCCCACCGCCCGATTAGCGCCTAGCGATTTTTACAACCATGAGCTCAGCTGTATGCGGTTTAGCTAACCCGAACGATGCATGCAGGGTCAGTCATTGAGACTGACAGGGACCCTTGTAGCATACCCTAGGTGACTGGGTCAGCGTAGTGCACAATGTTCATGGTCTATTTATAGACCACAGATCCAACATCAGCTTCGTGCATAATGTTCGGGGTATTGCATATAGGTCCATAAGAAATAAAAGATAATGATAAAAGTACAAAATGAACGAATGCATACGGTAATGAAAGAAAGAAAGTATTACCTTTATGTATATATGATGCGTGCTCACGTAAGAAAGTGAAGAAGGTATTTTGTTGAAAGAGTATTTTCATATATAAATTATATAAGATATTTTAATGCTTTTAAAACTAGAACTCACTCAGCATTGCTGACTTTCATACATTTTCAGTTGACAGGTAAGCATTGTTGAGAATGGCACAAGGGGGAAGCCACTCGACGGAACCAGACTGACATCCATTCATATTTTGATGCTATTGTTGTTTTGTTATGCAATTAAACAATTCTTTTGAAACTGATGATCAACATTGTATTGATTAACAATAGTAACTATAATGATTTATGAATGGCTTTTATTAAATGAATTTCCACTACTTATTTTATGAATTTTGTAATGTTTTATGTAATAATGTGATGATTGTCCAACTATGAGGGCTCCGGGAATGGGGCTTAACAAGTTGGTATCGGAGATAAAGTTTAAGTGAGTTGGGGAAAATATTTTCAAAAAACCTAATCTTAAATTAAAAATGGGACAAATGGAGGGATGTCAGCCCGAGTAGCTACGTGCCATCGGGTATTTTTTCTTATAGTTAACAAGTATTATGTGCGTGTGCTATTTGACTTATTTGTTCTTAGTAGATTTAGATACTAATGTAATCAGGATAGGAAATTCTTGGGGTGTGAAGAGTAGTAAGTGGCTAATCACAACTAGACACTATAATTGGGGACTTACTATACTTAACATGAACTGAGCTATTACCTTGAATGAACGTGCTAGTATTTGAATCTTATACTGTTTAGAGGATGACCTCACGGAAATCTTCGAAGGCTTCTAGGGGCCGAGGTCGTGATGGACGTGGTGCTGGGCCACGTGTTACCAGGAGTGGTGCTAAGGCTACCTAGACAGCTCACGAGAACCCTAAGGTTCATGGCTGTAGTGAGGAGAACAAGAATGCTAGTTTGAATGCCTCAGCTAGGGAGATGATTGCTGATGAGGTGCACCAAGTCATGCAGACAGTCTTACTATCTGTGGTGACCAAAGTTATCGGGGCAGTAAGGAGTGAAGAGAGAAAGGAGAAGGAGGATAAAAAAGGATCAATGGAGAAGGAAAGAAAGGGGGAGGAGGAACAGCCTAAGATTGATACAGTGTTGTCCAGTGATGAGGAGGATGCTTTTGGGGAGGTGACGGCTAAGGGGTGTAGTTATGGGGCATTCCAACGGTGTAAGCCCCCGACCTTCGATGGCAATGGTAATGCTGAAAGACCTGATCTGCCCAAGATGCATATTAAGTTGATGTGGCTAGTGTGATATGATCCAAGTCGGGTCATACCCAATAACAAGCTAAACAAACACTAATAGAATATTTATTTATTGATGAGATCATAGAAATAAATAATGACACCAAATTTTAGAAAGATGGGTTTCTAAAATTATTGCCTTAGTAGATGAACATCATTATATGGATAATTGTTCATGAAGTGCTATTTGTTTTTCACTATTTAGTCTCACTAAATAATATAACAAATAAAAGGGAACTAAGTTTATAAAGATTAAAAATAAGTTTTAACTTTATAAACACAAGAGGTTGGAGAGTGTTTAAATAATATAACAAATTTGAAAAGGTGGGAATCTAATCCCTTGCATTTTGGCCGCCCAAGGAGGGGCAAAGATGTCAACATTTTTGTCTTGAAAAGCCACAAGAATTAAACCAACACTCCACCCAACTCTTGCACTATCTCTCTTGCATGC